>CAJHZI010000601.1:5000-20000 GCA_905160935.1 Enchytraeus crypticus
TGTAGTTTCTTCCCATTGGTCCGGCCAGACATTCTTTATCCTTGTCTGCGGTAAAGATTGCGAGTGTTAGTTAGATTATGTTACATCATCATCATCATCATCGTCATCTTCTTCCATTGAATGCCAGTTTAACTAGGGTCGGGATACGAATAGACTGTCTAAAATCCTCTCTGTCATACATCATATCATCCATCAGTCCATCCCCAATTTGAGACTTTTCCATTCTTTCTTATTCAGATTATGTTTTAAAAAGGCAATTTATAATCTAAGTTTAGTCATTAATTAATAAGTTTAAGCAACCAGAATGCAATGAAATGAGATGAAATGATAGCTCTGTCATTGAACGTAAAACATTAGTATTTGACAAATGTGAGAAATTTAGTTAAAATTTTGTCATTTATTTATATTCTCTATTGAATCATTTATTGAATAATGAAACTTTTGTTACCGAAATCAGAGCAAGGTCTAATAATAAAATCGTCGATGGCTGCAGCACTGATGCCTTCACTGGACCTATTCACTCCAACAAAGATCTGATTGACTCCAGACGGAAGATTTATAAACACGTGTTTCCAGTCCTCCACTCCTCCCTGGATCATCTCTCGCAGCTTCGTCTCGTCGGACTTCACCTCCAGGATACTGGAGTAGGAGATGATCAGCCTCGTCCCTGATCCCTTCAGCCAGTAGAACATGTCCAGACAGCAGTCCGTTGTGTTGGCTGCTGGAGTAAACCATCCAGAGTAGGTGGATGGTTTGTTGTCAGTGTCCATAAGGTAGTAAACCTCACCGTTATCTGGATAGAGTGGAATGTATTAAATTATCTGGACACAGTGTAATGTATTGAATTATCTGGACACAGTGTAATGTACTGAATTATCTGTACACAGTGTAATGTACTGAATTATCTGTACACAGTGTAATGTACTGAATTATCTGTACACAGTGTAATGTACTGAATTATCTGTACACAGTGTAATGTACGGTGCTTATTCGTCTTTATTATGATCATACACAAACATGTGCCAGTGCCTTCAGGTTTCTAATATGACACATTTCACGTACTTTGACGGTGTCAGGAAGTTGAAACTCTATCTACTGCAATTTCTGTTCTTCTATATTTTCTATATATTCTACTACAAAGAAGAATAAATAACAATATTAACATTAATAATAATAATATTCGCATTTATTTATTTCGATTTTGATGTTGAAATGTAACTAGTTGCATATTCAGTCCTATATATCTATGACGTTTACTTCTAATGAGAACTCAACTAGCACAATCAAAAATGAACAAAGAAGGACAATCATCTTCAGCCAAACTAAGTTTGAAAACTTGATTAAAACTGGAAAAGAAATGAGTACACTTCAATGTTCTAAGCCGGTGGCTTGTTGGTGAGTTCTTCGACAGCGGATCAGTACGCGCAAGATTCAAAATCCAGTGCTCTCCCCGTCACTGATATGCTGTTGAGGCAAGAAGCTGACGCTAAATAAATTAAATTGAGTTATTTCGTACCAGAATTTGTCGTGACATCTGCCTTGGTAAAAGCGAATTCTGACTCAGTGACCAACCACGGTTCTTCATTCCTCGTCCACTGCGAGAGGTTGCATTCTCCACTGGAATGATGCTCAAATGTACAGTACAGCAACGCTTTATCTAAATATGCAATAGCAAAATGCAACACAAAATACAATTCAAATTTGTTTTCTACAACCAAAATGTTAAACCAGTGGGAATCATCATCATCATCATCATCATCTTCCCTTGAATCCCAGTTTAACTAGGGTAGGGATACGAATAGACTGTCTCAAATACTCTCTGTCCCACATCATATCATCCACCAATCAATCCCATATTTGAGACTTTTCCATAGTTTAAATATTTGTAGCAATTTCTGGAGCCTAGGCGCCAGTGGGAATACTTTAATTTAATTTGAGAGTTTGCTTAAAGTAAGCATATTCGTAATTTTATATTTTAATTTTCTTGAACATTTCTATAACAGTGTCAGAGACGCTGACTAGTTTACGAGACTGAATTATACTTATTGATGCAATTAAAAAACTCTCCTATAAAGTAGAATTGTGTATTTTTGAAGAAAAGTTAATTAATCACCTTCAACAATACAACAACAATAGTTAAGCATTAGTCGCAGTTTTAGCATTAGCACTATCTGTCTGTATTAACTTTAATATCAGTCTCTTTGGAAGTCCTAATAAATCGAAATAGAAAGACGGAAGAGAGAAAGAGAGAGGAGCGATAAAGAACTCATTGTTAGCTTTAGTAACATTCAAAGCTTTAGGTCTAAATTTGTAAATACTTGCTGAACCACTAGATTGATAGACTTTAACGATAAACACAAGGTACATATACATGTATATATACATGTGTATATATATATATATATATATATATATATATATATATATATATATATTAGGCCTTTGTCTATGTATACATTTACGCATGTATACATACTGTTTGTACCTAATGTTCAATGTATGTTTGACATTATGCATAGACGTTATGCATCCATAATTTTCTATCTATGTTTTATTTGTCTTACTTTATCTCTTCATAATATTTCTATTCGACGTCCCTGACATCAGCCTTGTTTGAGGAAACGGACGTTAAACCTTTATGATTATTATTATTCGTACTGTTAACTATTTCGTATTTGTATTTTAACGATTGGAAATCGATTTATTTGATGTATTATGACTATCAGCGCTGGCTCGGTTGAAAAGAAATGGATATAGAAATGGACATAGAAAAGAAAAGAGAAATGTAAATGGAATGGACTTATTGTAACCTCACAGAACTCTAACCTACAACTCTATTCCTCTTGTAGAACTCTAGATGTTGTTTGTCAGTACAGTTGGAGTCCTCGTAAACATAATCTCCGCTGTAGTACGACATGGTGCACGACTGATTCCAGCGATCATACAGGAAACCATTGCAGTACTGCGCGTACACTGTGCTACAATATTTTCTGCACACCTCTCGTGATACCCTGTGGAGAGAGAGGATTCTGTTCTCTTCCATAGCTTTGTTCAGGTCATCCACTGGTATGTCGCAGATACCAGGCAGTAACCAGAATTCCTCTGTTTTGAAAGAAAACACGATTCAGTGATGCATTATTTGCCATCCCGAAAGCTACACGGAGCTAATGGATTAGGCTGGTAGTTATTCTCATCATCATACAGATATATAGATCATAGCGACATGTAGTGATACATAGATCATAGTGACATAATTATAGTGATACATAGTGACATATAGTGACACTTAGATCATAGTGGCACATAGTGACACTTATATCATAGTGACATATAGTGACACTTAGATCATAGTGACACATAGTGACACTTAGTAGCACATAGTGACACTTAGATCATTGTGACACATAGTGACACTTAGTGACACTTAGATCATAGTGGCACATATTGACACAGAGTGACACAGAGATCATAGTGACCGTATAGTCAAGCTTCGAACCGACGAGTAATAATTATTTGGCATTGATAGGCCTATAGATCTACATGTCTTAACACTTCACATGCCTTAACACTTCACATGATTTAACTTCACATGATTTACCTTCACATGATTTAACTTCACATGATTTAACTTCACATGATTTAACTTCACATGATTTAACACTTCACATGATTTAACTTCACCTGATTTAACACTTCACATGTTTTAACACTTCACATGATTTAACACTTCACATGATTTAACACTTCACATGATTTAACTTCACATGATTTAACTTCACATGATTTAACACTTCACATGTTTTAACACTTCACATTATTTAACTTCACAAGATTTAACACTTCACATTATTTAACTTCACAAGATTTAACACTTCACATGATTTAACTTCACATGATTTAACACTTCACATGTTTTAACACTTCACATGATTTAACTTCACATGATTTAACACTTCACATGTTTTAACACTTCACATTATTTAACTTCACATGATTTAACACTTCACATGATTTAACTTCACATGATTTAACACTTCACATGATTTTAACTTCACATGATTTAACTTCACATGCTTTAACACTTCACATGTTTTAACAATTCACATGTTTTAACACTTCACATGATTTAACTTCACATGAATTAACTTCACATGATTTAACTTCACATGATTTAACATTTCACATGTTTTAACACTTCACATGATTTAACTTCACATGATTTAACTTCACATGATTTAACTTCACATGACTTAACTACTACCGAGTTCTATACACTAATAAGTAACTAATTAAGTCTATAATTAATTAATTTGTATGTTAGTTAATTAAGCAGTCAGCCAATCAGTCAGTCAGTCAGTCAATAAGTCAGTCAGTTTAATATGCTAATGAAATTCAATTTTTTAATCTGATTAACGAGAGATTAGACGAAAGTTAGTTCTGAAATCAGTAGTATGGCTCTAAGGGTTTATTTAGTTTATATTCAATGACGCGCTATAGATTCACTAAAGTACATCTACATGTA
Organism: Enchytraeus crypticus; assembly: GCA_905160935.1. Lineage (NCBI taxonomy): Eukaryota > Metazoa > Annelida > Clitellata > Enchytraeida > Enchytraeidae > Enchytraeus > Enchytraeus crypticus. The sequence continues at coordinate 9,523 of CAJHZI010000601.1, forward strand.
TTTGTGAAATACGTTTAGATTATATTTGCAATAAATAAATATACCTGGTTCCACGTAATTAATATATTCGTATCCAACGACAAGGTAGTAATAGTCAACCATCATAACGTCATACAGTCCCAGCTCCTGAATCTTCGTTAATCTGGTAACACAATAAAATGTCGACTTTGTTAATACTACAAGGTGTGCCATAAAAAATGGCCAAATATACCAAAGTAAGATATCGAGATACCGGCATGATTTATATTTAGAGGATTGACTGAAATGATGTCTCTAGGTATAAGCTGTTTAAGCTGGGAATTTTCAACTTACAGGAAAGTCTTTCCTTCTTATTCTATCAGTCTAAATGTTTCATATTACACTTTAGTAGACACCGCTGACCATTTTCCAGAGAACCGTTTTCCAAAGAACTAGAGTCGAAGAATCTTTATGATAGAGAGAGAGAGAGCTGCTTGGAATTTTCAGGGGTTACAGTAGTTACTAAAAGTACTATATATCATCATGAACTCTCTCTCTCTCTCTCTCTCTCTCTCTGAGTGCACTGCCTACTGGCAGGTCCATGGTATACCTCATACCATGTTTTATACCATGGACCATATATCATGGTATATCATTCTCATGGCATGCCTCTAATCTTCTTTGTCTTCCATTTTCCTCTTCATGTCCACATACAACTGGATCTTTAAATCATCTAACTTTCCTAATCTCGGTCTGCCCCTGCTTCTCTTTACATCCATTTTACCTTCTATTACCTATTTGAGTAAACTATCGCCCCTTAGCATATATCCTATCCAATTCTTATTCCCATAGCAATAGCAATTCTTATTCCTATTTTTATTCTTATAGCATTTATCAACTGTCTCTCAGTTACACTTACTGTAAAGTCAGGATCATTAACTGGCTGGAGCCAGTGGCAATGTCGGTAAAATATTCGATCGCGGATCAGTATATGCGAGATTCAAATCCTGGGCGCTCCCGTCACTGACATCTCTTTCGAGTGAGGAAACTGACGTTAACATTAGCTTTACCAGCTTTTACTGTAATATAAGTATTATGAGACGAATTTACCTGAGCGTGTTTTCATTACATATGGTGATGGCTGGATAGGGAAGACTATCCACGTAGACATTATCCACTGTTATACTCTTGGGATTAGACAGCAGGTAGATAAACTTCTTGTGGATCAGCCAGCATGAGGCGAGCAGAGCGATCAGGAAGAGAAATACCCATAATAGTCTGCAAATATAAAACTGACATTTAGATATTCACTATTTCTTATATATAGAGCTAGTAAAGCAAATGTTAACGTCAGTTTCAACACTCGAAAGCGATGTCAGTGACGGGCGAACCCAGGATTTGAATCCCGCACATACTGATCCGCGGTCGAGTATCTAAGTATCGAGTATGTAGGCCCATCTACTCATCTTGATTGACCTACTTACCTATGTTTGTGTTTATCCTGATTGACCTAATTGCCTATGTTTGTGTGTTGATTCATGTTACAAATTAATAAACGCAGTTGTTTATCTGTAACATTTTAGTAGGTAGCTTAAATTTGAACCGATACATATTTAATCTTTAAAGGTTTTAATTTAAACATGTGAAAATGTGTTCAGTTTCAATTGAGCACAGGCTTATTGAAGCCTGAAGCTTATTGAAGCTTTCTGACACAGTATGCTGTTATACAGATAATACTTCTTTGTCGAAAAGTGTTTTATAAAATACCACTATATTCCATTGCAAAAGCATTGTAAAATGCAACAGGAAAGCTAATATAAGAATGAAAAGTCAATAAATGTAATGTTCACATGCCACAACGCACAGTCTGGAATTTCTATAAAATGAACATATATTTGTACTTAAGAAAGTCTATGTGTGCTTTACTTTATCTGAATTGATTCCCTAAACTCAAAAATATTTGAAATATGCTGTTATATAAATTGTATTGTCGATTAGATATATACATTAAACTGTCCATTGTGTAATTTTTAGTGTTGATCAGTTAGTCTGTCCTGTTAATGCTGTATTTTTAGGATTTTATCTATTTTTCGTAGGCAATTGGATTTGCACGTCGTATGTTATTGATGAAATTTCCAAGATTTGCTTCACGCTATGAATTGCCATCTGCAGAGATAAGTGATTTTTCTACAGAAATGGGAGATTTTTAAATAAAGATAGGAGATTTTTATAGAGGGATAAGAGATTTATTATAGAGATAGGGGATTTTTCTACCTGGATTGCAGATTTATTACAGAGATAGGAGATTTTATAGAGATAGGGGATTTTTCTTACTTGCGCAGGAGGGTTCCCTGAGAACCGGAGCCGAAGATAAACTTGAAGCCTTGTAAAGAAGTTTCGTCGGAGAATTTGGAGAATTGTTGAAGAAAGCCATATTTCCCGGCTTCCGGATGTTTGTGTGACGGAAGTGGTTCAGCGTCTGGTCCCAGGAATGGAACTGCTGTATCTAGAATTAATTAATTATATTATTTTAATTAGCCTTTAACTGATTGATTAAAGATTAACACTGATAAACACTTTAATCAATAATCATATTTGAAGTCAGAACATTAAACATTCGAACGATGGGTGCTCTTTACAAAATCTAATTGCGACACAACTTTATGATGACTGCATAAAGTTTAAACACCTATTATTGTGATATAATCATCTTCACCGTACTCCTGCCAAATAGCCTCTGATAATTTACTCCATTCTTGGAATTATTTACTCAATCAAAAATCACAAATTCTACTTGATAAACAAATTTTGAAATGTTTATACGGGTGAGACAGTTGTGCATAGGCTGGAGCCAGTAGCTGTGTCGGTAAGATATGCGACCGCAGATCAGTAGGCCTATATGCGAGGTTCAAATCCTAGGCTCGCTCGTCACTGACATCGCTTTCGAGTGAGGAAACTGACGTTCACATTAGATTTTTAATCAATCAATTCACGACGTAGCAGGCTCCCTGGTTGCTTCGCTGGATGATGTTTTTGACACTCATTATCTCAGATGATGTTAATAGATTTCAGTCACTTCAGAAACTGAAATCTAAGAAACTTAGTAATATTTTGTACTAAGCATCTTGGTGAGACAGCACTCAGAATAGCTCTCTCTAACTCACTCTCTCTCTTTCTCTCTCTCTCTCTCTCTTACTTTCTGTCTCTCTTTCTGTCTCTGTCTCTCTCTCTCTCTATCTGTCTCTTCTTTTGTCTCAATCTGTCTCTTTCTTTCGCTCTTTCTGTCTCTATCTGTCTCTCTCGCTCTCTTTCTCTCTCGCTCTCTCTCTCTCTCTCACTATCTCTTTATCACAATTCTCTCTTTATCTGTGTGGTGTCCAAGCCACTACAGATTAGATAAACCTAAAACTGCACATGTTGTAAAGGGCAACTAAACAGAATCGGATGAAAGCAATATGAAACCGCATTAGAGCCTTACTTCACAGTGAAAGGTTATAATACCAAGGTTAAGAAAGGTTTAAGTCTTAGAGAAATTATCAACCTATTGATCAACGCAGTGCTCTTTCTGAAAGAGAACGCAGAATTTTATTACGATTGTGTATCTTGAACCTGCCACTTGGCAGACTAGTTGAAAGATGCAAAGATAATGATATTTTTATTGCGGGTTAATCGATGCTTCAAGTTCGCTTCGGATAAGTTGTAAATATATCGTCAATGTCTAACATTACTTGTAGAACTGTCTGTAACTCGCAGGGATAATGTTTTCACAGTTGCTTTGTTGCTGCACCGCCGTGAGCATGTGCTGAATATTGCATTTCCAGTTAACGGATGTGAGTAGCAGATTTGTTCCAACATTCAAATCAATTTTCACCTCTGAGAGGTATACGTGCAAAAAGTACGCGCTGAGTAGGCCTATCCAAGGAAAAGTTTCTAAGAAAATTAGTTGCTGCATTTATACACCGTTTAGGATCTTTTTCTTTCTTTACAACACATTTTTTTCTGATCGTTTGGGGTGATTCGAATTGTAGTTAAATGTGATGGGGGACGTCCCTGACATTATCCTTGTATGGGGAAACGGATGTTAAACCTTTATTATTATTAATATACTAGTTTGTGATAAAGAAACATTCGACCGTTTTCGTTATCAACACAGAGGTTGCACAATGCACATCATGACCTTGCAAGTTAAATGCTGCAGTTATTGGTGGCAAACGTGATTGAGTCACACTGTGGGAAAGTTTTTTCCTTATACAGAAGAAAACCAATAGGAATAAATAGTACATGCAATGAATCTTCATAGAAAAATTGAGAGAGATTCTTATTATTTGCATGCTCTCTTATTTAACCCCTGAACTCTATTTTAAAATTAAAATTCTGGACTGTAGCTTGCTGCACTCTTGGACCCGCAAAATTTTTGAATAGAAAAGTCGACAACTATAATGCTATATCTTCTATGCTAATTATACTGGCTGGAGTCAGTGGCGAAGTCGATAAGATACTCGACCGAGGATCAGTATGTGCGGGGTTCAAATCCTGGGCTCTCCCGTCACTGACATCGCTTTCGAGTGAGGAAACTGACGCTAACCTTAGCTATACCAGCTATATAACTTCTAAGGTTGACACCAACAGATCATGCACGAAGTTAATTGAGATACATATATCTTGATTTTTCAATGCATGTAACGAAAGTGTGGAGGAATACCCTTGATTAAGTGATCAATTTATTTATTTACAGATTCAATTAATTTGACTATATAGTGACTTTATTATAAATGATGTTCAGAAAAAGGTGAAGTCGATGTCATCAGATCGTTAGAAATGCTACAGGGTGACGAGTGTTTAGAGCACGGAGTAACAACTGTTGGCCTACTGAACGTGGCCTTTGTTGTCTTCAGTTGGTAACAAAGGTCGCCTGATTAAAGATGCCGGATAGTTGACAATTACAGTAATTGTGCCAGAGACAGAAATCAATTACAATCGATTAGCAGTAATAAACAGCTTGGGCGCCAGTAATACTCCCTTTAACACTCTCACAGTAACAGCCTCTGTCGTTGTCTACATGAGCAAAGTAATGTAGAGCGTGAGAAATAATTATTCTCTACTTCGATGGTTCTCTATTTATTAGTATAATTTCCAAAATCTCTACAGGGTCAGTCGCAATTAATTAATATACATGTATCTTCAATTGGACATGTATCTTATTATATATCTTAATTTGGCAAATATTGTTTCATCCTCGAACAGCTGTTCTTCTACATTGTAAGGAAATAATTATGATTATTTTATTTGGCCCAAATTTTTCTTCTTACATCGACATAGAGCAGATCTTTACTAATTATACTGATAGCTGTCCAAGGCTATGAAGAGTACCATATTCACAGCATAATGCAAATACAGATTTAACGCTTTCTCACGCGAAAGAAAAGTTAGGAATGTCTCAAGAAGACATACAACTGCCAGCAAAGCTGCAAAGCTATATCGTTGGCTAATTACCATTGAATAGACATAGAAAATACGGCGATTTCAATAAAGCAGTTTATTGCAGAATGCTACCAAGAAGAAGGCAAGCCAGATAATTGAGATCCTAACACGTCAACTCCGCTTCAAAATTTGATCATCAGCTGATGCTATATATATATTATATATAATATATAAAATATATTTATATAAATATATATCTATATATATATATCTAATAATATATCTAATATATATATATATATATATATATATGTCTTACTGCTGCTTTGATTGGTCGGTCATTTCGACCATTTTGTCATTTGGATCAATCACGGCGATGGTCAGGTTCGACGTCTTGAATAGAAGCCCTTCGAACTTCTCGCGTTGACGTTAAGCCCACAAAAACAGACCATTGAACGTACGACGTAGCCGATGTTTCGCTTCAAAACAGAAATGTTACCACTCTCACCTCGCTACTCTGTATGAGAATAATTATCATTACATAAAAACCATAACTAGGTTTTAATCCTAGGTTGCAAGGAATTGCGTTAGAAGCGATCTGGCTGCGGTTCAAACGTATGAATTACTACTTACCAGACAAGCGTTCTACGGACAAAGCCATCTAATGGATATGCGTGTCTTATTGTGAAAATGTTAATTATAAAGAGTCATAATAATTATTATTATGACTCGACCCATTATAATTACTCAAGTGAAATTATAATTACTCTTGAAATTCGTGATATATCATTTCAGAAGTTACAAAGGTTAAAGGGGCAGGGTTGAAATCCAGTGCTCTCCCTGTTACTGACATGCTATCGAGCAGGAAACAGACGTTAAACATGGCTTTAGCTTTAGGGAATAAGCCTAAGACAGTAAGCTGCACGCTTCAGCGAGTATCCTCTAGAAGCAGAATGAGGATCAGCCAGACGTTAGTTAAGAAATTCTGTTTGGTAATTCTGAAGTTGGCTATCTACGAAACATGTGGAAACGTTATCTCAAATGAAAGGCATGTTACAATGGGATGTATCATACGAACAATAAAACATAGAGTACGTAACGTTGGTACGAAGAGGTGTCTGCACAGATCACTATAAAACGCGATGGTTTGAATCGCGATGTTTGCAATGACAGGCGCCATAGCAGTGTTGTTTCCTGGTCACTAAAGTCTAGACAAAACTAAAACTGCTTAAAACTGCTCGTGCGGTAAGAGACCACTAAGCAAGAACTGCACCTAAAAATAAAACCGGAAGCGATGTTTTTCGCAAGCTATACATCAAAGTGGGAAAAAGAATAGCCTTTTGTGACTTTTTAGGACTTTGCTTTTGATCGATGGAGTGCTCTTTAGAGAGCGTTACGGCAGACAGTGAGTGGGAATAAGTAATTGACACTTTATAAAAACTTGAGAGTTGGGTAACAGTTTGTGATAAAGTTCCGTGGTTCAATTCTCAGAAGAGCAGAACTGAGAATTCAATTGCGGACAAAAACACCGGTAAATTGATTATAACGTTTAATATTTTAGCATAGCATGAAAATATCTGTATTCTAATGCATGCTTCATGTTTTACGGCATGGAATTGTTAGAGAGATCTAACAATTCCATGCCGTAAAACATGAAGCATGCATTAGAATACACTTCATAACAAGCGTCGCAGAATTATTACCATTAATATGTATGTATTATATAAGTATCTATATACAGTAAACAATATATACAGTATACATGTGTGTGTGTGTGTGTGTGTGTGTGTGTGTGTGTGTGTGTGTGTGTATGTGTGTGTGTATGTGAATCGATCTGTGGTGACGTGTGATGGAGGGATGTCCCTGACATCATTCTTATATGAGGAAACAGACGTTAAACCTGTATTTATTAATAATATATATATGTATATATATATATATATATATATATATATATATATATATATATATACTAAGCTAAATAGAGAGAATTAAACTAATCTTAGGACCACATTGATCCTCGTCTCTTCTAATAGCAGCTACTTCAACATTTCTGTACATGTAAAATAGAACATCTGCTGGTATCAATTGTAGCCTACCTAAAGACGGATTTAGATATAATGCTTGCACTATTGTATGCTGAGTAATATCACGCTCTATCACAACCGATACCTCTACAATGAACTGACTGCAGGGAAATATTCCTGGAAATCATACATTCATTCGTGAAGCATTTATTATGGGAATTGTGATAGAGGGACGTCCCTGGAATCATTCCTGTATGAGGAAACGGACGTTAAACCTTTATTACTATTAAAATTTATTATTATTTAAACAGTAATTACTATTACTGTTATTTTACTACTATTTAAACAGTAATTATGAATTTATTCTCTATTTCTCGAATTATTCATCCTAAAGAAGGATATACCAGAAACCTTTACGCCCCCCTCTCCTATAGGACCAATCAGCGACAGTCGCAGTGATTATCAGATTTACAATTGAGCCATTCACCCGTCGCCTCAGGGCTTAGTCATAAAGTATCAGGAATATAAAACACTTTAAGGATTATCCAACCCTTAAGTGCCTTCACTAACTTGCTTGCATCCTTATCAAATCGGACTAACAGCCACTTCAGCGACTAAGAGTTGCGCGAGTGAGGTTAACTGGATTAAGTGCAGATGCCGTTTGGTTTGTTGTTAACTGTGATGTTTTTGTTCTTGTTGCTATTTGTTGTTAACGATCTTGTTGTTGTTCTTGTTGCTGTTTGTTGTAAGCGGTGTTGTTGTTGTTGGTGTTGCTGTTAGTATTTTCCGGTGTTGTTATTATTGTTGCTGCTGTTTGTTGTTAACTGTGTTGTTGTTGATGATGTTGCAGTTTGTTGTTAGCTGTGTTGTTGTTGTTGATGATGTTGCAGTTTGTTGGTAGCGGTTTTGTGTTGCAGGTTTTCGTGTTGCACGGAATATCTTTGTACAAAAGCGAAGGTACTGTCAGATACTACCAGTACTGTCAGGTAGTGTCAGGTACTATCAGGTTGGTATCAAGTACTACCAGGTTGGTGTCAGGTACTACCAGGTTGTTATCAGGTTGCTATCAGGTCTACCTTAAGAAGAATCCTCTAAGTGCAATAGCGGTTCTGCAAGGTTCATGTCAAAAATTGCAGCAATCAATCCCAAGTTAACCTTTACGAGGAACCTCCCCCTATTCTCAACAACATTGTCAATGTTGCTGTCCATTAATTCACGCTTAATTATGTGTATGCAGGGGATTAACCGATCAGTAATAACACGAGAGAGAATGTAAACAACTTTGATATAAGAGGATACAAAATAATAATCAAATGCTAGCCAGGGAACTGTAGTTTATGTACCTATAATTGTAGCTGTAAAAATTTAGCTAAGATGTAACAGGCCTGATTCTTGACTAAATTGTTACAGCTACAATTGTTACAGCTACAATTGATAAGGCTACAATTGTTACAGCTACAATTGTTACAGCTACAATTGTTACAGCTACAATTTACAGTTAAATTGTTTTTCGGTTTTCATGGTCTGCATATTTGTCTGCTAGTATGACTTTGCCATTTGGCAGTATACCAGAGAGAGATAGAGGAAGAGAGACAGCGAGAGACAGAGAGAGAGCTAGAGAGAAAGAGAGAGAGAGAGAGAGAGAGAGAGAGAGAGAGAAAGAAAGAAAGAAAGAAAGAAAGAAAAAAAGAAAGAAAGAAAGAAAGAATGAGAGAGAGAGAGAGAGATAAGATATCTTAAAGAATAGACCTCATTCAGTATTTTCTGCATTCAGATGTAGGTCTATCGTCGATAACCCTGGCGACCTTTGACTTTGTATGTTAGAGAATCATATCAAATCTTATCAATTATGAAATAGGATACTAGCAACACCTGAATGCTGGGATTTTCGAATGGTTTTACGACGCTCTTTTTCATAGACTCAAGTAAATAATTGGTTGATTGATCACACATGTTGTTGCATAGGCATACAAAGAAACCCGTTAACTAGGATCGCTTGCACCAGATATGACATAACAGTTTCTGATTCAGAAAGCAAATTATTGCTTGTTTAACACTCATTAAAACACAATAAAAACTAAAAACTAGAAGTACACAATTAACCAACAGAAAGCTTGAAGTCCTATACAAATGTACTTAACTAACACAATATACATATTTAGGCTACGTATATCTAATCTACCTCTAGGTTTAACAAGTTTGTAATTATGACCTCTAGTTCTGCAGCTATTAGTTAAATTAAGCCAAGTGTTGTAATCAACAATATGAAGTCCAGGAAGTAGAAATGTTGCTTAATCTGACTCAAACGATGAAGACTTTGCAGAAGAATGTAGATGCAATAAATAGGATGCAACCAGTACATACAGTGACGTCATAATAATGTTAATTAGCAAGAATATATGCATTGGCTGTCTCTCTCTCTCTCTCTCTCTATATATATATATCTCTCTCTGTCTCTCTCTCTCTCTCTCTCTCTCTCTCTCTCTCTCTCTCTCTCTCTCTCTCTCTCTCCATCACATCCTCATTTTTGTTCTCTCTAATCTGTTTCTCTCTCTCTGTCTCCTCTCTCTCTCTCTGTCTCATACTCAATGTGTTTTCTCTCTCTCTCTCTCTCTCTCTCTCTCTATCTGTTTCAACTTCAATGTGTTCCCAAGCTAACCAGGCTGGTACTAAACCATCAATCAAACAACTCTAAGGCTTTATAACGTGCCTCACATCACCTTGGATGAGGAAATGGACGCTAAATCTTTAATATTAATATAATTATTATTATTACTATTATTCATATTAATATCATCATTATTAGGAGATTTTTCAATCAAGGCTCTAATCTCAAGATTTTTCAAGATGGTCCCATATTCACGAATTAGCCGGGCTCGATGAAGCTTAACTTCGTTTGTGGTTGCGCAGCTTAACCAATTGCACTAAATACCAAATAGAATGCTTCCAATAGATCAATGGCAATCATTTTCAATATACTATATAATTGCATTCACCAGATGGCAGAATCACCCTTGCACCTTTGCATTCTTGTACTCTTCTACCCTTGCACCCTTCCATCCTTCCACCCTT
>CAJHZI010000601.1:25000-80723 GCA_905160935.1 Enchytraeus crypticus
GAGAGGTGAGATACATAAATGTGGATGTGATAGAGGGAGAGAGAGTGAGAGAGAGATAGATAAAGAGAGAGAGAGTGAGAAGAGAGAAAGAGAGAGAGAGATAGAGAGAGACAGAGAAATTACTGAGGTTGATAGAGAGAGAGAGGGGAGAGAACGATAAAGTAGAAGAGTGGAATATTTTTGAAAGGTACAAGGGTACAAGGGTGCAAGGGTGCAATGGTATAAGGGTGCTAGGGTGCAATAGTGGAAGTGTGGAAAGGTGGAAAGGTGCAATGGTGGAAGGATGGTATTGTGCAAGGGTAGAAGAGTACAAGGGTGCAAAGGTGCAAGGGTGATTCTGCCGTATGGTGAATGGAATTATATATTATATTGAAAATGATTGCCATCTATTGATATCATTTTATTTGGTATTTAGTGCAATTGGTTATGAAGCGCACTAGTGGAGGTGTGGAAAGGTGTAAGGGTGGAAGGATGGAAGGGTACAAGGGTAGAAGAGTACAAGGGTGCAAAGGTGCAAGCGTGATTATGCCGTCTGATGAATGGAATTATATATTACATTGAAAAAGATTGCCGTCTATTGAAAGCATTTCATTTGGTATTTAGTGCAATTGGTTAAGCTGCGCAACCACAAACGAAGTTAAACATCGTTGAGCCCGGTCAATTCGTGAACATGGGATCATCTTGAAAAATCTTGAGTTTAGAGCCTTGATTTAAGAATAGATTAGAGCCTTGAGAAAGATGGAGTGGAGGATTGGAAGATAGGAAATTTACAAGGGTGTAAAGATGGAAAGGTGCAAGAGTGGAAAGATGGAAGGGTGCAAGGGTAGAGGAGTACAAAAGTGCAAAGGTGCATGTGTGCATGGGTGTAAGGGTGGAATGGTGGAAGTTTGGAAGATTGGAAGAGTGGATTGAGAGAGATAGAGAGAGATATATATATAGAGAGAGAGAGAAAGAGAAAGTGAGAGTACACATTGAGGGTGAGACAGAGTAAGAGAGAGATAAAGAGAGGTAGAGAGAGAAAGAGAGAGAGAGAGAGAGAGATAGAGGAGAGAACACATTGAGTATGAGACAAAAAGAGAGAGAGATGAGAGAGAGAGAGAGATAGAGGGAGACGTGAGATAACATAAATGTGGATGTGATAGAGGGAGAGAGAAAGAGAGAGAGATAGAGAGAAAGATAAAGAGAGGGAGAGTGAGAAGAGAGAGAGAGAGAGAGTTAGAGAGAGATAGAGAAATTGCAGAGGGTGTTAGAGAGGGAGAGAGTAGAGAAAGATAGAGTAGTAGAGTGGAATATTATAAGGGTACAATGGTACAAGGGTGCAAGGGTGCAAATGCAGAAGGGTTCTATAGTTCAATGGTGAAAGTGTGGAAAGGTCGAAAGGTGCAAGGGTGTAAGGATGGAAGGGTGCAAGGGTAGAAGAGTACAAAGCTGCAAAGGTGCAAGGGTGATTATGCCGTCTGGTGAATGGAATTATATATGATAGTGAAAATGATTGCCGTCTGTTGAAAGCATTTCATTTGGTATTTAGTGCAATTGGTTAAGCTGCGCAACCACAAGCGAAGATAAGCTTCGTCGAGCCCGGCTTATTCGTGAATATGGGACCATCTTGAAAAATCTTGAGTTTAGAGAATTGATTAGAGCCTTGAGAAAGATAGATTTTAGGATTGGAAGTTTGGAATGGTACAAGGGTGTAAGGATGCAATGGTGGAAGGGTGTAAAGATGGAAAGGTGCAAGAGTGGAAAGATGGAAGGGTGCAAGGGTACAAGAGTACAAGGGTGCAAGGGTGCATGGGTGCATGGGTGCAAGGGTGGGATGGTGGAAGTTTGGAAGATTGGAAGAGTGGATTGAGAGTGATAGAGAGATATATATATATAAAGAGCGAGAGAGAGAGAAAGTGAGAGTACACATTGATTATGAGACAGAGAAAGAGAGAAAGAAGGAGAGAGAGAAAGAGAGAGAGAGAGAGAGGGAGAGGTGAGATAACATAATTGTGGATGTGATAGAGGGAGAGAGAGTGAGAGAGAGAAAGTGAGAAGAGAGAGATAGAGAGAGATATAGAGGGAGAGGAGAGATAAAATAAATGTGGATGTGATAGAGGGAGAGAGAGAGAGAGAGAGAGATAGAGAGAGATAGAGAAATTACTGAGGCTGAGAGAGATAGAGAGAGGGGAGAGAAAGATAGAGTAGAAGAGTGGAATATTAGAAGGGTACAAAGGTACAAGGGTGCAAGGGTGCAAGGGTATAACGGTTGTAGGGTGCAATAGTGGAAGTGTGGAGAGGGGCAAGGGTGGAAGGATGGAAGGGTGCAAGGGTAGAAGAATACAAGGGTGCAAGGGTGCAAGGGTGCATGGGTGCAAGTGTAGAAGGGTGGAAGATTGGAAGATTGGAAGAGTGGCTTGAGAGAGACAGAGATATATATAAAGAGAGAGAGAAAGAGAGAGAGAGAAATTACACATTGAGGATCAGACAGAGTAAGAGAGAGATAAAGAGAGGGAGAGAGAGAAAGAGAGAGAGAGAGAGATAGAGAGAGGGAGAGAACACATCGAGTATGAGACAAAGAGAGAGAGAGAAAGAGAGAGAGAGAGAGAGAGAGAGATAGAGGGAGAGGTGAGAAAACATAAATGTGGATGTGATAGAGGGAGAGAGAGAGAGAGACAGAGAGAGAGAGAAAGATAAAGAGAGAGTGAGAAGAGAGAGAGAGAGAGAGAGAGAGAGATAGAGAAGTAACTGAGGTTGAGAGTGAGAGAGAGGGCAGAGAAAGATAGAGTAGAAGAGTAGAATATTGGAAGAGTACAAGGGTACAAAGGTGCAAGGGTGCAACGGTATAAGGGTGCTAAGATGCAATAGTGGAAGTGTGGAAAGGTGGAACGGTACAAGGGTGGAATGATGGAAGGGTGCAAGGGTAGAAGAGTACAAGGGTGCAAAGTTGCAAGGGTGATTCTGCCGTATGCTGAATGGAATATTATATTGAAAATGATTGCCATCTATTGAAAGCATTTTATTTGGTATTTAGTGCAATTATGCTGCGCACTAGTGGAAGTGTGGAAAGGTGCAAGGGTGGAAGGATGGAAGGGTACAAGGGTAGACGAGTACAAGGGTGCAAAGGTGCAAGGGTGATTATGCCGTCTGGTGAATGGAATTATATATTATATTGAAAATGATTGCCGTCTATTGAAAGCATTTCATTTGGTATTTAGTGCAATTGGTTAAGCTGCGCAACCACAATCGAAGTTAAGCTTCGTTGAGCACGGTCAATTCGTGAATATGGGACCAGCTTGAAAAATCGTGAGTTTAGAGCCTTGATTAGAGAATTGATTAGAGCCTTGAGAAAGATAGAGTGGGGGAATATGCACCCTTGCACAATTGTACTCTTCTACCCTTGCACCCTTCCATCTTTCCACTCTAGCACCTTTCCATCTTTACACAATTCCACCATTGCATCATTGCACCCTTGTACCTTTCCAATCTTCCAATCTTCCACTCTATCTTTCTCAAAGCTCTAATCAATTCTCTAATCAAGGCTCGAGGGAGAGGATAGAAATAGAGAGAGATATAAGACACATTGCGGATGAGATAGAGAGAGAGAGAGAGAGAGAGAACATACTGAGTTTGAGACAGAGATATATATATATATATATAGAGAGAGAGAGAGAGAGAGAGAGTGAGAGGAGAGAGATAGAGAGAAGGAGATAGAGAAAGAACATAATGAGGATGAGATATAAAAAGAGAGAAAGAGAGAGGAAGCTAGAGAACACACTGAGGTTGAAACAGAAAGAGAGAGAGAGAGAGATTGAGAGATAGAGAGAGAGAGAGAGAGAGAGAGAGAGAGAGATAGAACATCATCCACAGTATGTTCAATCTCCTTGTTTTTTTTCTCTCTCTCTGTATGTCTGCATTATCCTCAGTATGTTCTTTCTCTCTCTCTCTCTCTCTCTCTCTCTCTCTCTCTCTCTCTCTATCTCTCTCTCTCTCTATCTTTCTCTCTCTTACTATGTTTAATCAATTGTATATTTTCTATCTATTTTTCTCACTTTCTATCGGTCTGTATCTTTATTGGTATGCTCTTTCATTCTCTCTCTCTCTTCCTCTCTCTCCCTCTCGCTCATTTAGTCAAGTATCTGGTCCATGGTCTCATGATATAGACACAGTGTCAAGACTATTATCGTGTGATAGCTTTATTATGTGACAGCAAATGAACCATTTAACTGTTCGATTTAGGCCAACAATGTTTGAATTGAAAAGATTCACGATAGAAACCCTTCCATGTCTAGACACGATAATTACTCTGTGCTCAATCGTGTCCTCGTATGCATCACGTCCTACATGTAGATGTTTAACTCCTGACAACTTCCGACTATCAAATTGCACTAAGTGATTTATTAGGCCATTCATGGATGACAGAATTGAGGCGTTAATTATTTTAACCTGAATACCTTGATATAGGTCATCAAATGAACCACTTAACTATTCGTTATAGGCCATCAATGCTTAAATCGAAAAGAATCAGGATAGAAACCCTTCTTTATCTAGACACGGTAATTACTCTCTGTTCAATCGTGTCCTCCTATACATCACGTCTTACATGTAGATTAAGTCTAGACAACTTCCGACTATCAAATTACACTTAGTGATTTATTAGGCCATTTATGGGTAACACAATTGAGGCGATAATTTTTTTCACCTGAATACCTTGATATAAGTCTGCAGGCAGCTGCATGGCTGCCTCAAGTGCCTCTAAAAAAAGAGAACAAGGTAGATTTCCGTTAGTTACTGTCGAGTACTTACAACGTCGTCAATCGGTAAGATGAATCTAGAGGTTTGATGTTTTTAAATGTATTTGTGATAAAGCTATAGCTTAAAAGAATATTTATAGTTATTGCTGTTATTTGCGTAATTGTTATAATTATGTCGTTGTTACAGTTATACTTGAAGTTATAGTCGTAGTTATAAAGCTGGTAAAACTAAGGTTGACGTCTGTTTCCTCACTCGAAAGCGATGTCAACGACGGGCGAGCCCAGGATTTAAACCCCACATATACTGATCCCCGGTCAAGTGTCATACCGACGTCGCTACAGGCTCCAGCCAAGTACATTATAGTAATAGTTATGGTTATAGTTATAGATATACAAGTTATAGTTAGACTAGTTGTAGTTATACTAGTTATATTTATACTAGTTATATTTATACTAGTTATATGTGTACTAGTTATAGTTATACTAGATATAGTTATACTAGTTATAGTAATACTAGTTATAGTTATACTAGTTATAGTAATACTAGTTATACTTATACTAGTTATAGTTATACTAGTTATATTTATACTATTTGTAGTTATACTAGTTATAGTTATACTAGTTAGAGTTATACTAGTTATAATAATACTAGTTATAGTTATACTAGTTATAGTTATACTAGTTATAGTTATACTAGTTATAGTAATACTAGTTATATTTATAATAGTTATAGTTATAATAGTTATAGTTATAATAGTTATAGTTATAATAGTTATAGTTATACTAGTTATAGTTATAATAGTTATAGTTATACTAGTTATAGTTATACTAATTATATTTATACTAGTTATAGTTATACTAGTTATAGTTATACTAGTTATAGTTATACTAATTATATTTATACTAGTTATAGTTATAATAGTTATAGTTATACTAGTTATATTTATAGTTATATTTATACTAGTTTTAATTATATCACTTAAAGTTATATTACCGTTACTATTTCTACTACTATTACTACTATTATTGCCATTGTATTGCTATTACTACAACTAATTGCTATTGCTATTACTAGTACTATTATACTATTACTATTGCTTTAACTAGTACTATTATACCATTACTATTGCTATTGCTATTTCTATCGCTATTACTATAACTATTATACTATTATTACTATAGGCCTACTACAAATACTATTATTCTATTGCTATTGCCAATGCTATTACGGTTACTATCTTAATGCTAATACTATGACTATAATACTGTTACTATTGTTATTATTACTATTGTTATTACTATTGTCATTGCCATTGCCACTGCCACTGCCAGTACCACTGCCACTGCCTCACTGTCACTACCACTGCCACCGCCACACTGACACTGCCACGTCATCTGCAATACTGCCATACTGCCATACTGCTACACTGCCACACTGCCACACTGCCACATAACCACACTCCCACTACTACTGCCACATTACCACTGGAACTCCCACTGTTAATGCCACACTACCATAATCCACTGCCACTCCCACTGCCACACAGCCATATGCCACACTAAAACTGTCACTGTCACTGCCACACTGCCACAGCCACCATGCAACACTGCGACTGTCTGAGTACATACAACGCCGTTAATCGGTAAGATAAATCTGGAGGTTTGATGTTTTAAATGAAATTGTGAAAAAGTTATAGCTTAAGAAAATACTTGAAAATATATTTTAAATTTTTATATAAAATATATTTAATATATTAGATAGATAATATACTAGATCTTAGATAATATATTTTCAAAGCCACTGTCACACTGCCACTGCCACACTGCCACACTGCCACACTGCCACTGCCACACTGCCACAGCCACTGCCACTTCCACTTCCACTTCCAATGCCACACTGCCCCACTTACCCACTGCCCCACTGCCACCGGCCACACTGCCACTGCCACAATGCCGCTGCCACTTCCACTTCCAATGCCACACTTCCTCACCAACCCACTACCCCACTGCCAATGCCAATGTCACTGCCAATGCCACACTGCCATAATGCCACTGCCACTGCAACTGCCCAACTGCCCCACTGCCCCACTGCCACTGCCACACTGTCCCACTGCCACACTGCCACACTGCCACTGCCACACTGCCACTGCCACTGTTAATGCCACACTACCAAAATCCACTGCCACTCCCACTGACACACATCTGCACATCCATTGCCACTATCACTGCCAAACTGCCCCACTGCCACTGCCACACTGCCACTGCCACACTGCCACTGCCACTGTTAAAGCTATACTACCAAAGTCCACTGCCACTCCCACTGTCACACAGCCACACATCCATTGCCACTATCACTGCCATACTGCCGCACATCCATTGCCACTATCACAGCCATACTGCCACACCGCCTCACTGCCACACTGCCACACTGCCACTTCCCCTGCCACTGCCACTACCACTGCCACTTCCACTGCCACACTGCCACACAGCCACAATGCCAATGCCACACTGTCACTGCCACTTCCACTGCCACACTGCCACACTACCACACTACCTCTGCCACTCCCACACTGCCACTGCACCTCCTCATCCAATGCCACACTGCCCCACTTCCATACTTTCCACTGCCCCGCTGCCACTGCCACTGCCACTGCCAATGCCACTGTTAATGTCACACTACCATAATGCCACTCCCACTGCCACACTGCCACACAGCCACACTACCAATGCCACTGCCACACTGCAGCTGCCACTTCCACTTCCACTTCCAATGTCAAACTGCCCCAAATACCCACTGCCCCACTGCCACCTGCCACACTGACACTGCGCTGCCAATGTCACTGCCAATATCACACTGCCATAATGTCACTGCCACTGCCCAACTGCCAAACTGACACACTACCACTGCCACACTGCCCCACAGCAACATTGCCACACTACCACTGCCACTCCAACTGCCATACTGCCACTGCCACTATTAATGCCACACTACCAAAATCCACTGCCACTCCCACTGCAAAACACCCACACATCCATTGCCACTATCACTGCCATACTGCCACACTGCCTCACTGCCACACTGCCACTTCTACTGCCACTACCACTGAAACTGCAACTCCCAATGCCACACTCCCACACTGCCACTGGCACACCGCCACTGCCACTGCCACACTGCCACACTGCCACACCAACACACTCCCACTGCTACTACCACACTGCCACTGCCACTTCCAATGCCACTGCCAATGTCACACTGCCACAATGCCACTGCCACTTCCACTTCCAATGCCACAATGCCCCACTTCCCCACTCCCCACTGCCCCACTGCCATTGCCAATGCCACTGATAATGTCACACTACCATAATGCCATTGCCACTGCCACTCTGCCAGACAGCCACACTACCACATTACCACTACCACTGCCACACTGCCACTACCACTTCCACTTCCGCTACCAATGCCACACTGCCCCACTTACCCACTGCCACACTGCTACTGCCGCTGCCAATGCCGCTGCCAATGTCACTGCCAATGTCACACTGCCATAATGCCGCCGCCGCTGCCGCTGCCACTGCCCAACTGCCCCAATGACCCACTGCCACGCTGCCACACTGCTACACTGCCACTGCCACTCCCACTGCCATACTGCCACTGCCACACTGCCACTGACACTACAACTGTTAATGCCACACTACCATAATCCACTGCCACTCTCACTGCCACAGAGCCAAAACATCCATTGCCACTATCACTGCCATACTGCCACACTGCCAAATGCTACTGTCAATGCCACAGTAACATAATCCACTGCCACTCCCACTGCCACACATCCACACATACGTTGCCACTATCACTGCCACACTGCCACACTGCCACTTCCACTGCACAACTGCCCCACTGACCCACTGCCTCTGCCACACTGCCCCACTGCCACACTACTACACTGACACTGCCACTTTCACTGCCACACTGCCACTGCCACACTGCCACACTACCACACTACCTCTGCCACTGCCACACTGCAACTGCCACTTCTACTTCCAATGCCATATTGCCCCACTGCGCAATGCCATTGACACTGCCATTGCCACTGCAACTGGCACTGCCCAAATGCCCCACTGCCACACTGCCACTGCCACACTGCTCCACTACCCCACTGCCACTGCCACACTTTCACTGCCACTGTTAATGCCACACTACCATTATCCACCGACACTCCCACTGCCACACTGCCACCCATCCATTGCCACTATCACTGCCATACTGCCACACTGCCACTTCCACTGCAACTACCACTGCCGCAGCCACTGCTACTTCCACTGCCACACTGCCCCACTGCCCCACTGCCCCACTGCCACTGCCACTGGCACTGCCCAAATGCCCCACTGCCACACTGCCACACAGAAACGCTGCCACTTCCACTGCCACACTGCCACTGTTACTTCCACTTCCACTTCCAATGCCACACTGCCCTACTTACCCACTGCCCTACTGCCACCTGCCACACTGCCAATGCCACTGCCAATGTCACTGCCAATGTCATATTGCCATAATGCCACAATCACTGCACCTGCCACTGCCAATGCCACTGTTAATGTCACACTACCATAATGCCACTCCCACTGCCACACAGCCACACAGCCACACTGCCACTGCCACACTGCCACACAGCCACACTGCCACTGCTACTCTTCCACTGCCACACCACCGCACCACCACTGCCATTGCCACACTGACACTGCCACTTCCACTTCCAATGCCACACTGCTCCACTGACCCACTGCCACTGCCACTGCCACAGGCACTGCCCAAATGCCCCGCTGCCACTCTGCCACTGCCACACTGCTGACTGCCCCACTGCCACTGCCACACTGCCACTGCCACACTGCCACTGTTAGTGTCATACTACCATAATCCACTGCCACTTCCAATGCCACACAGCCACACATCCATTGCCACTATCACTGCCATACTGCCACACTTCCATTGACACTATCACTGCCATACTGCAACACTGCCACACTGCCACACTGCCAGTACCACTTCCACTGACATTGCCACTGCCACTGTTACTGCCACTTCCTCTATCCCACTGACATACTTTCACTGCCACACCCACTGCCACGCTGCTACACTGCCACACTGCCACTGCCAATGTTGCTGACAATGTCACCCTGCCATAATGCGACTGCCACTGTCCAACTGCTCCACTGCCCCAATGCCCCACTGCCACTGCCCCACTGCCCCACTGCAACTGCCAATCACACTGCCACACTGACACTGCCACACTACCACTGCCACTTCCACTGCCGCACTGTCACACTGCCACATTGCCACACTACCTCTGCCACTGCCACTTCCACTTCCAATGAAACAGTGCCCCATTTCCATACTCCCCACTGCCTTGATGCCACTGCCACTGCCACTGCCAATGCCAATGTTAATGTCACACTACCATAAAGCCACTCCCACTGCCACACTGTCACACAGCCACACTACCACATAACCACTGCCACTGCCACCCTGCCATTGCCAATTCCACTTCCACTTCCAATGCCACACTGCACCACATACCCACTGCCCCACTGCCACACTGTCCCACTGCCACACTGCCACACTGCCACACTGCCACTGCCACTCCCACTGCCACAATACCACTGCCAGTGCCACTGCCACTTCCTCTGCCCCACTGCCATACTTCCACTGCCACTTCCACTGCCACACTGCAACACCACAATACACTACTACTGCCACTGCCACACTGCCATTGCAACTTCCACTTCCAATACCATCCTGCCCCACTTCCCCCCTCCCCACTGCCCCACTGCCACTGTTAATGTCACTGTTAATGTCACACTACCATAATGCCACTCCCACTGTCACACTGCCACGCAGCCACACTACCACACTACCATTGCATCTGCCACACTGCCACTGCCACTTCCACTTCCACTTCCAATGCCACACTGCCACTGACATTCCCAATGCCACACTGCCTCACAGCCACACTGTCACTGCTACACTGCCACTGCCACTCTGCCACTTCCAAACTGCCACTTCCACTGCCACTACCACTGCCACCTGCCACTGCCACTGCCAATGTTACTGCCAATGTCACACTGCCATAATACCACCGTCACTGCCACTGCCACTTCCAAACTGCCTCACAGCCCCACTGCCACTGCCACACTGCCCCACTGCCACACTGCCACTGACACTCCCACTGGCACACTGCCACACAGCCACACTGTTAATACCACACTACCATAGTCCACTGCCGCTTTCACTGCCACACAGCCACACATCCAGTGCCACTATTACGGCCATACTGCCACACTTCCACACAGCCAATTCCACTGCCACTACCACTGCCACTGCTACTGCAAATCCCACTGCCACACGGCCACACAACCACACGGCCACTCTCTCTATCACATCCTCATTTATGTTATTTCTCCTCTCCCCCTCTCTCTCTCTCTCTCTCCCCTCTCACTCTCTATCTGTCTCATCCTCAATGTATTCTCTCTCTCTCTCTCTCTCTCTCTCTCTCTCTCTCTCTCTCTCTCTGTCTCATCCTCAATTTGTTCTCTCTCTTTATCCTCTCTCTCTCCTTTCTCTCTCTCGTTCTCTCCTCTCTCTCTGTCTCCACCTCAGTATGTTTTCTCTCTCTCTCTCTCTCTCTCTCTCTCTCTCTCTTTCTCTCTTTATATATCTCTCTCTCATTCCTCTCTTCCAATCTTCCACCCTTGCACCATTCCACCCATGTACCCTTGCACCTTTCCACCCTTCCACCATTGCACCCTTCCACCCTTGCAACCTTGTAACCTTGCACTCTTCTACACTTCCACCCTTGCACCTTTCCACCTTTGGGGCAGTGGGGCAGTGTTTCGTTGGAAGTGGAAGTGGAAGTGGCAGTGCCAGTGCCAGTGTGGCAGTGGCAGTGTGACAGTGGCAGTGGCAGTGTCGCAGTGGCAGTGTGACAGTGGCAGTGTGGCAGTGGCAGTGTGACAGTGGCAGTGTGGCAGTGGCAGTGGGGCAGTGTGGCAGTGTTTCAGTGTGGCAGTATGGCAGTGTGACAGTGGCAATTTCGCAGTGTGGCAGTGGCAGTGGCAGTGTGGAAGTGGGGCAGAGTGGCATTGGAAGTGGCAGTGGCAGTGCCAATGTTGCAGTGGCAGTGTGGCAGTGGCAGTGTGGCTGTGGCAGTGTGACAGTGGCAGTGGAAGTGGCAGTGGCAGTGTGGCAGTGGCAGTTTGACAATGGCAGTTTGACAATGGCAGTATGGCAAAGTGGCAGTGGAAGTGGCAGTGGCAGCGTGGCAGTGGCAGTGTGGCAGTGGCAGTGTGGCATATATATGTGTGTGTGTGTGTGTGTGTGTGTGTGTGTGTGTGTGTGTGTGTGTGTGTGTGTGTGTGTGTGTGTGTGTGTGTTGTGTTGTGTGTGTGTGTGTGTGTGTGTGTGTGTGTTGTGTGTGTGGTGTGTGGTGTGTGTGTGTGTGTGTGGTGTGTGTGTGTGTGTGTGTGTGTGTGTGTGTGTGTGTGTGTGTGTGTGTGTGTGTGTGTGTGTGTGTGTGTGTGTGTGTGTGTGTGTGTGTGTGTGTGTGTGTGTGTGTGTGTGTGTGTGTGTGTGTGTTTTGTGTGTTGTGTGTGTGTGTGGTGTGGTGTGTGTGTGTTTGTGTGTGTGTGTGTGTGTGTGTGTGTGTGTTGTGTGTGTGTGTGTGGGTGTGTGTGGTGTGTGTGTGTGTGTGTGTGTGTGTGTGTGTGTGTGTGTGTGTGTGTGTGTGTGTGTGTGTGTGTGTGTGTGTGTGTGTGTGTGTGTGTGTGTGTGTGTGTGTGTGTGTGTGTGTTAAATAAACAGCTCGCTATCAATCAACAATCAACTAACAAGTTAATTTATTAAAGAAGGCTATAGGCTACCGTAACTAGAGAATAGTGTAGCCGTTAAGTATTTAAATTTATGGTTTTGAGGGGGTATTTCGCTCCTCCACAACTTGTAATTAGTTGCTCCCTTAGCACATTTTACTCTGAGCACATTACATAGTGCCCATACATAACTAATGTAATTTCTTCTCAAATACTAGCTAAATCATCAATAGAAGATCAGTAAAAAAGTAAAGCAGGAATAACCGCTGATCATCATTCGATAACTAATCAAGCCGTTAATAATTCTATCACTTGACAAATAATAATTAAATCTAAACATAGTTTTAGCGACCTACATGAATTGACGCAGTGGTGCTACAGAAGTAGAAGTACAAATCTTCGTTTATTTCAAAACAATCTGACAACCGAGGCAGATGGATAACACACGAATAGAAGAAGTGACGTATAATCACGAGTCAGAGCCAGCGTGGCGGCTGAGAGAGCATTAGGGTGAAATTTAAGCGATCGGGTGATTTTCTATCATAATCCATAACAGTAGAGACAAGTTTAGTGTCAGTTTCCGGCTAGACAGCATGTCATCTGTGGATAAAAGTTAGAGGGGCGTAGGAGAACTCAATTACCCTAGCTCTATTTTTTCTGACGTGCGTTTCCCTGCTAGGGGCCCATATTAAATACTAGGAGATCTGCAAATGCATTACAAGGGGCGCGACAATTTCTGACCGTTCCCTTAGCTCTCAATTACCACTTTAACCAGTGCATGTCAGTGACGAGAAAGAAATGGAAAGATCAGAATCCTCCATCTACTGATCCGCTGTCGAACAACATGCCAACATGCTACGACTTCAGCTCAGCAATCACAGCAAGTTAAGGTTAACAAAGGGGTTGTAAACCTGGCAATCAAGTGCGCCTGCTCTTTCATAATACGTGTAGATCGAATAAGTGATGAGGTATTTTTAAAGTAATCCAATAAATTAATAGTACTGCACCAATAGGATTAATGTGTAAAAGGCACTAAGGAGGTTAATCGTAAATTTGCACTGGATATAACTCCTTAAAGAAAACATGTACTCTTTAAGATTTGCCATTTGAGAAGAGTTTAGTAGGCGATGTACATCACGCACAAAATTGTCAACTAGTGCAAATGTGTCTGCTGTGCAGATAAGACTAAAATTTAAAAAAATCCAAGTGAATAAGTTTGTAAGCTCGCATACTGTTAATAGAATGTTACTGTAAAACTTGTTAACAAATATCTTTTTTAATAAAGCAAAAGGTCACTTTATGTATCAAACGATATATCTGAAATGCACGCCATGTAGGAAAACAAAGAAAAACTTTAATAAAGTGATCAACATTTATACAATTGCACATACTTGATAAAAATAAATATGAAATAAACTTATCAAAACTATAACTGCAGCATTAATGTATCTGCTAACGTAACAACAGCATCTTAAAACATTCTCATATCAAGTCAAAACAGATTAATATTGTATAAAAACAAAACAGCTACAAACAAGCTTCTTCAGAATGAGAGTGAGCGTTTACAGATTTACACAGAGTATAAGAACGAATATATAGCATCATATCTAAACAAATCAAAAGATGTTGCAAATCAAAACGATATAAAAATGACTATGAAACATAGCCACCGTTGATCAAAACAAACAGACTACAAAAATAACATTCTTATGAAACACATTAATTCTCAGATCTATCGTTTTAACTCAAAAATTTAAATGACTTAATATGATATACTATACACATCATCATCATCATCATCATCATCATTATCATCATCATCGTCATCTTCCCTTATATCCCAGTTTAACCAGGGTCGGGATACGAATAGACTTTATATCCATTCGTTTTTTAATACTATACAATATATACTATACACATTAGCTTAAATATTTCAGAGACAGATCATGAAGTTTAAATGAGTCAATTACTTTGGACCGGACTATAAACAAACTATAAGTAAATTATTGAAAGGAAAACAAAAAATATTATTTGACTAACTGTCACCATCAAAATGTAGACTATAGTTGATACACAGTAATACACGGTAATACTGGTAATATACGGTAATACATGGTAATACTGACAATGCATGGTAATACATAACATAACGGCACACTGAGTCAGGAAGCACAGATGCTTGTTTTAAGACCCATTTCCTCCTTCCTCTCCACATGTGTTTATTAATAATCTTTGCCTTTTGAGGGCACATTAATTGCAGCCGGCGCGGATTTAAGAATAACCTTCCATCACTCTGGAATTTTTTCCTTCCTAAGCTTTTACCACCACCCGGTCTTCCAAGGTGGTCACCCACAAAGTACTAACCGAGGTCGATGCAGCTTAACTTCGATAATTGACGCGCAACTAAACCAAGTGCGCTAATCCCGCCGACATGGTAATACTGGTCATACGCGGTAATACTGGTAATACAGATAATACATGGTAATACTGGTAATACATGGTAATACATGGTAATACATGGTAATACTGGTAATACATGGTAATACTAGTAATATGGGAAAACTGGTAATACATGGTAATACACGGTAATACTGATAGTATAAGATAATACTAACTGATAGCTAATAAAAGTAAACATCTTCTTAGCATTTTTAATATAAAAGAACAAAGAAATATGTTGGTTTTATATTGTCATCTTCCAATGGTACAGCAACTGATCTCTAAGATAAGCCAGCGACATCTTTTCTCTCACTGTTGGACTCTCGCCGCTATGTTTGTTTAAGCGAATATGTCTACCCTACAAAACCATCATAAACCGCTAAACATATAAAGTGCACATATAAAGCAATAGCCAAAAGCTAAAGCCACGTTTAACGTCAGTTTCCTGCAGAATGTGCTCTCTCCGTCAGATTCCATTAGTTATAGTGATTAATTAACAAGATTCAGTAAAGAAGTCAACATCTGATTTATAATAAATCGCTTAAATACTTTTAGACTCAGCGGATATATAAATATATTTAAATCTCACTATAAAATAAAAGTATTAAATACATTGTAGAAATACTAGCGTTAGTAATTAAAATATTTACAAATGAAAGTTAACGTAAGGCTCATTAAAGTAAACAGATATTCGTCCTTTTTGCCGCATCCTGAGTGTGACTGCAGAATTTTAGACTGCATTACAGGTTCTAAAACAACAAAACAAAGATTACATAAATCTATGTTTCAATCAATCAAACTCAGTCGTCAGACTGACTGATTAACAAATCCGTTAAGCAATCAGCCAATCAACCAGTAAATTAGCAAATAATTAAATAAATCGATTAATCTAAAATTCTAAAAATACCAGAAATAGTAACATCTAAAAATATCAGAAATAATATTAACATTTTATGTAAAATATGTACATGGTCCACAAATGGTTTTTATGATATTTAAATATCAAATTGATATTTATGATGCCAAATCATATAAAGTACATATGGAATCAAAGTATAGCAGAAGTTATTTTAAAATATTTGCAAACATACTTAGTATAGTGTAAGCTAACTTATCCACCTACCTAGCAGGTCTATAGGTATGCATATTAACAGAATACATTTAACTAAAGATGATGAAAGTTATATTGCGTATAACCTACTATATATGATACTTACTTTACACTATAAATAAAATACATTATAATATAAACCTTTATCTTTGAGGAAGGTTTATATTATAATATCATACAAACTTTAATTAGACTAATAAAAACTTTAAATAATATAAACCTAATAAAAAATTAAATAATAAAAAATTAAATAATATAATAAAAATACTTTAAATAATATAAACCTAATAAAAATCAAATCAAATCTTTAATATAATATAAACCTTAATCTTTGACTTGAACCAGCCCTAGGATGATCACATGACATGACATAAATCTTTACATCATTCAGTGCTAATTTAACACTAAGCAAATCCCACTATAAGGACTTAGTTGAAAAAATCAATGTTGGCAAAAACATTATGCGAAATATAAAAAATGTTTGGGAAGGTTGGAGCTAATGGCGATGTCGGTAGATATTCAATCGAGGATCAGTATGTGCGGGTTCAAATCCTGGGCTCTCCCGTCACTGACATCGCTTTCGAGTGAGGAAACTGACGTTAGCATTAGCTTTTAGCTTTTTATTATAGGAGTATGAACATGGAGGTTTCAGAATAAACTATATTTAAGAGCCTTCATAAAGCGGCTACCCGTAAAATATTAATTAACGCAGAACATTTGCAAGTCAAACGAACCTATGTAGACGACGAGCGCGCCCCCGAGAGTCTTTATAACTGGCCCCGCCCCCGTGTCAGTGACATACATGACGCCACTCTCTACATGCCCCTCCTGTACAACCGCCACTTCATCGTCAATCGTCAGCAGGGCATCAGTAGACAGTAGACTTCTTTTTATCCTTCTACCTCTCGACAGTCTAACCTTGCTGTCTTGTTGTTGCTCTTGTCTACCTAGCAGATCAGCTGTGATGTTGACATCCACTGTTCCTTCAGAGCCACCAGAACGAGTGAGCTCTGTTGTATTCCAATGTCTCGATACTAAACTCTCCACACTGTCAGATTTAGTTCCGCCAGTTTGGTTGATGAGTTGATGAGCTAGACGAAGAGGTTGACTGGAAATAGAATGTGATTTAAAGAAAGGGGCCATCGCGTTCCTGAGTAAAGCAGACGGTTGCAGCATTGCTGATTGGGTTGGAGTGTGATCAGAGCTAGTCTCATGTATTCTTCTCATTCTCTTCAGCTCACGGGAGCGACTGGCTGACTGAACAGAACCCACGCTTCTGTCTACTTCATAGTATGGATTCACTATTGCTGAATAATTTCTATCTTCATTCATTGGAGTAAGTGCTCTATCAAGTCCATCTCCAATTACTGAAGAAAATATTATAGATCTATCTTCAACCACTGAAGAATTCCTTATAGCTCTATCTTCAACCTTCAACACTGGAGAAAATCTTATATCTCTATCTTTAACCACTGGAGAAAGCGATCTTCTACCTGAATGTTTAACCGGAAGAGTGTCTGATTTGTTTTCTCTTTCTTTAACAGAATAATAAGCGAATCTCTTGACTCTGGGCCCCACATGCAGTGACAGGGTGGTATCAGATGAGAGACACGATCTGTCGCAGTATGGCTTCGTCTCATGGCCGCTGTCACACACGTAGGCCTCACAAGATAAATGAAGCTCAGCGAATCCTACAAACTTGGGCACGACGAAGCGAAAACCCCAGCGGTGCTTGTCAAGACTGTACACGGCTGCGTTAAGTCTGTCTGTCGTTAGACACCTGAAACAATGTCAAATATCACATGTCACTAAATCAATGTCATATGAGTCAACGTCATATGTTACTAAACATCAATTAAGACGGTTTAGTTTCAATGTTTGTCTACAGCATAAATCGTAAATTGTAATATGTGAATGTATTACAGTTAAACTTGAATTCAAGAAGAGATGATGATGATAATGATGATGATATGAATGTATTATAAAAATTATCTCTCGTGTTGTTTAACTCTCCGTGTTGTGTCTAGGACACTGAAGAACAGGCCAACCAATAGACCCACGAATCAATCAATGATATATAAACAATCAATACCCAATCAATCAATCAATGATTTATGAACAGTCAACGCACAATCAATCGAAGATTTATAAACAATCAATATACAATCAATCAATCATTATCATCATCATCACCGTCATAGTCATCATCATACTTATCATCATTTTTTCTAGAATCCCAGTTTAACTAGGGTCGATTTACGAATGAAAACCATTCGTTCTACAAATTTTTCTAGCATTTCTGGAGCCTGGGAGCTCACCAAACAAATACCCTTTCTGACGTTGGTTTGGATCATAGTGCTTTGACGCCTTTTACGGCAAGTGCAGTATACGGTTGGGCTCTTCTTCTTCAACCCGGACACAACACAGGCACACAATCAATAAATTAATGACTTGCAAACAACCCATATACATGTCAATAATCGACAGTCCCAACACTATAAAGCAGATAGAACGGATTTCAGACCTGTTTCTGAAGAAGTAGAAGGCGTTGGAATCATTGTAGTTAGCCGTGGGGGTGAACTTACACTCCTCCACTACCAGCATCAACCTCTCATCCCAAACATCCACTCCAACCTCACAAAACAGCGTCTCACCCCTCTTAACAGACACCGGGTACACCAGCCTCCTATCCCTCCACTCGCCACTCCTCTCTCCCTCAGAGTACCTGTAACAGTCGAGGCGATAGTTCAGCGACCTCGAGTTTTTAGCGAAGAGAGGCTGGGAGGCAGCGCTAGGGGGAGGGAGCCGAGGCATGAATGCTGCCACTGCAGAGCCGCTCTTATCGATGGAGCAGCAAACACGTGTGGTCCAAGCCTCGTCGTACGTGACGAGCAGGTAGGGAGAGGCGTTAGCTCGTCCGTAGATCAGATCATAGCAGTAGTCGTTCACTCGCTCAGTTACCTGTGTAACATATGATATATCAGTCGTGATTCACTTGCTCTGTTACCTGTGTAACATATGATATAGTTATTCACTTGCTCTGTTACCTGTGTAACATATGATATAGTGATTCACTTGCTCTGTTACCTGTGTAACATATGATATAGTGATTCACTTGCTCGGTTACCTGTGTAACATATGATATAGTGATTCACTTGCTCTGTTACCTGTGTAACATATGATATAGTGATTCACTTGCTCTGTTACCTGTGTAACATATGCTATAGTGATTCACTTGCTCGGTTACCTGTGTAACATATGATATAGTGATTCACTTGCTCGGTTACCTGTGTAACATATGATATAGTGATTCACTTGCTCGGTTACCTGTGTAACATATGATATAGTGATTCACTTGCTCGGTTACCTCTGTAACATATGATATAGTGATTCACTTGCCCTGTTACCTCTGTAACATATATATATCAGTAGTCGTTTACTTGCTCTGTTACCTGTGTAACAAATGATATCAGGTCACAGCAGTGGTTATACATACGCTCACTCTTAAACCTGAAAGAATGATAAACAAGATTACGATTATCAAAATTGAAGCAAAAATCACATTTTGCATGATGGAAATAGTAAAAGCAACGGAATGATATTTTTTTGATAGGATTGGCTTTCATATGGCTTAAACAGAACATCGAAAGTACTAATCAAATTAGGCATCTGAGGTTCGGGGTGGGGGGGTAAAATGTAACAACTCATCATGAAATGCCCATGGTGCCCTGCTTTAATTCAACAATTTTGTTAAAAGTAAATTAACCAGCAAGGGCATACAATGAACTCCAGTGACATCAGAAATCAGAAACGATGAAACAGATGTCTTGATTCACAAACAGAGAAGAAGTGACACAACAACACATACATTGACGAAGGCAGGTTGACAGCGAGCGGTATTAAGAGAGAGACATATTCCTCTCTCGTTCATTTGTTTTCTGCTGGTGGCTCCCTCCGGACAGTGAGATCTTACAGACAGCTGCAGCTCCTGCAGAGAGTTTGTTTTACTGTGGAAACAAGTCGTCAACATCGTACCAGTACAAGAGAGCTCAGCGCGAGGAACGGCTGTGGACAACATAGCAATCAAGTTTTGTTTAAAATAAATTATTAAAGCAAAATAATCATCATCATCGTCCCTTGAGTTCTAGTTAGGCCGGGATAATTAAATTGATTAACTAGGTCGGGATAATTAAATTAAATTGATCAGGATAATTGAATTAAATTAATAAAATAAATTAAAGAGCAAATTAAATCAAAATTATTAATTTTAAAATGTGTGCAATTTAAAAAATCAATACGAGAAACTATTTTAAATAAATTTATGCTATAAATTACACTACACTTATTGGTCTAAGAGTTTCAGTGAAATTATAACAAGATCGAAGAAGTTATCTGTAACTTATCATCCATTTAAATTCTGACGGATTTTCTAGACAAGTATCAAAATAAAGATTGAAATACCTGGCACATCAAGACGGATTGAAGTGACTGTTTTAGCAACTAGTATGAAAATCTATAAGAGGTTTATTCAAATTAAGCATTTAAATACATATAAAAATATACCGCTTCTTTTACAGTTAATTTTATTTATTTATTTAATATATATAGCACATGACAACTATTAAATATTTAGATAGAATTCAATAATTCATTGAATTCTATTAAAAGGCTAAAAAGCTAATGTTAACGTCAGTTTCCTCACTCGAAAGCAATGTCAGTGACTGGCAAGCCCAGGATTTCAACCCCGCACATACTGATCCACGGTCGAATATCTTACCGACATCGCCACTGGCTCCAGCCAATAAATAACCCACCGAACAATAAATAGCCCACGGAACTATAACTGAACTAAACGACTACACAGGATGATACCATGAGCGTTCCAAACCCACGGAACTATTACTAAACTAAACGACTGTACAGGATGATACCATGGGCGTTCCAGATAGGTAGCGGGGTGCAGGCCACAGCGGCAGCCTCACTGGCTGGGTCACAGCGCTGACTAGCAGGCGTGGAGTCGCACTCCCACAGGTTACGTCCCACCAGCGCGTCCTCCCTGCTGCACCTCACCGCGTCGTACACTATCGGCAGATCAGTCACGTGACGAGGGTGATGCAGCGCTCTGAAGTACTGCGCGCTGTCAACAATCACGTCGTCCACGACAACATTAAACACGAATTATAGTGAAATGATCAACTATGTAATTGATATCTATCACTCTCAGTAACACGTGTTTAAACAGTTAGGCAATTTAGACCAATTTCCGTGTAACCAGTCCAGTGAATGTCCAAGATTTTACTATAAGATTAGCGCGGCCGGGATTCGAAACGGCAATAATTAAATAATAATGAATTGTTAATAATGAATTACTCTGATGTTACAACAATACCATTATTATTATTATTATTATTATTATTATTATTATTATTAATATTATTATTAACAACCAAAACTTACATAGCAGTGTCATGGCGAAATCGGTCTGCGAGACTACTTTACAAAAAGAGTTTAGTAACAATAATAAGCTAAGTCTGACCTATGAATTATTCTGATTTCAAAACAACAACTGATTTATACCTTACTCTGATTTCTTTCGCAACGCTACAGAGAAAACTACTTAACTTCATGGACTAAGTTTAGGCATCCTTTATATAGAATCATAGAGAATCATGACTAAAAATAAAAGAATGAAAATTTAATAACTTAACGTTAATCTTTAACTAGCATTGCAGGTGTTATTTATGTTCACAATTGTTAATTTTATTGGGTCCCACGCTCAGAAAATTAATTATGCTATAGAAAGACAGAAAGTTAAATAGCTAAAGCTAAGTTTACTGTCAGTTTCCTTCTCGACATCATGTCAGTGACAGGGAGAGCACTTGATCATATAGAGCACATAGCACCCGTTGATACGTACTTATACAAGGGGTATGTGCGGGATTCAAACCCTGGGCTCGCCCGTCACTGACATCGCTTTCCAATGAGTAAACTGACGTTAACATTGTGCAGTTTACCAACCTTAGACTGCACGTGTCGTAAAAGGCAACAAAGCACTAAGATCCAAACTAGCGTCAGAAAGGATTCGGTTGGTGAGCACCTTGGCTCCAGAAATTGTTACAAAATTGTCTAAAACGCATGGACAAATTTAAGGTGTATTGGAATCCTGGCCCTAACTAAACAGAGATTCAAGGGAAGAAGATGACGATGATAATGTCAATGAAAGGAAGACTACTGGATCACATAGAGCACAGAGCTCTAGTTGATACATGCTTATTATATGATATCGTGTCAGTGAAAGGAAGACTACTAGATCACATAGAGCACAGAGCTCTAGTTGATACGTGCTTATTATATGATATCGTGTCAGTGAAAGGAAGACTACTAGATCACATAGAGCACAGAGTAAAAAAAAATAAACACGCATTATAGTGAATAATCAACTATGTTGATACCAATCACTTTTTAAAACCACATGTTTATTTCTTTAGGCAATTTAGACCATTTTCCGTATAACCAATCCAGTGAATGTCCGAGATTTTACTCTCAGATCAGCGCGGCCGGGATTCGAACCCACGAGGTTTCAATTCACCTTAGGATTTGTCATTTAAAATTTCATGACGTTACCCCTACGCTATTTAGACATTCAAGAGTACTAGTTGATACGTACTTAGTATATCCTAGACAGGAGCAGAACACAGCTGCGCTAACATCATTCCACTCATCGTCACAGATCAGACCCCACACCCCTCTCCCTGTCATTATCTCCACTCTCCCCACCCCTGGTATAGCCAGGTCAAACGGGGTGATCCTGTGTCGTGTTCTGTCACATGATCCTATCAATCAATCACTTAGTATGAAAGATTAAATATGAGCCTTTACTTGAACCTATTAGTCATTCAATACACCATATGATCAATTAGAAATAGAAACTCGATATAGTCTTTATATGAACGGATCAGTCATTCAATACACGATATGATCAATTAGAAATAGAAACTCAACATAGTCTTTATATGAAAGGATCAGTCATTCAATACACGATATGAGCAATTAGAAATAGAAACTCAACATAGTCTTTATATGAAAGGATCAGTCATTCAATACACCTTATGATCAATTAGAAATAGAAACTCAATATAATCTTTATATGAACGGATCAGTCATTGAATACACCATATGATCAATTAGAAATAGAAACTCAATACAGTCCTTATATGAATGGATCAGTCATTCAAAAGAAAATGAAAGACTCACAAGGCTCTCACGTGATCTCATTAGTCAACTACTCATTATATCATTCACGCAGTGAGAAAATAAGACTCATATGTAAGAAAATAATTTTCAATTAATTATTCAGAAAAATTAATCAGTTACTCAATTGAATAAATGATCAATCGATCTGTCTGTCAAGTATAAAAAAAGCAATAAATTCATGGTCTTTCAACATGTCGCATATATTTGTAGAAATTCATATCACAGAAAAATTATTTCACTTTTAAGAAAAATCAAACACCATTCTGATTTTGTTTAATAACATAAATCTATCCTAGAATCTTAACAAATTTAATATAATTGACAAAATAACTACGGTACAAAAATTTTACGAAATAAATTCTGGGAAAGTTAATCCAACACACCAAATGATTGAGATAAAGGAACTCAAACATGAGTATTATCTCCATATAAGCTGACAGCAAGGATCATTACACAGGTAACTCGACCCAATCCCATTCACCCGTGGCATAATACTAAAACTTCAATTCATAAAGTATTTATTCATAATCTTAAATTGGACAATTCAATTTTGATGTATTTCTACGGCTTAGTAGGTGAAGACGAGCTTTTTCAATCAAGATATATGAAAATTCTACTAGAACCTAAAATCTATTCAGCCCAACAGCTACTTCCAACAGTATTAACACCAGTTACCTACCAGTGTTAATACCAGTTACCACCAGTGTTAACACCAGTTACCCACTAGTGTTAACATCAGTTACCTACCAGTGTTAACATCAGTTACCTACCAGTGTTAACACCAGTTACCACAATTGTTAACATCAGTGTTAACACTAGTTACCCACTAGTGTTAACACCAGTTACCCACCAGTGTTAACACCAGTTACCCACTAGTGTTAACACCAGTTACTCACCAGTGTTAACACCAGTTACCCACCAGCGTTAACACCAGTTACCCACTAGTGTTAACACCAGTTACCCACCAGTGTTAACACCAGTTACCCACCAGTGTTAACATCAGTGTTAACATCAGTTACCCAATATTGTTAACACCAGTTATGCACCAGTGTTAACACCAGTTACCCACCAGTGTTAACACCAGTTACCCACCAGTGTTAACACCAGTTACCCACCAGTGTTAACACCAGTTACCCACCAGTGTTAACATCAGTTACCCAATATTGTTAACACCAGTTATGCACCAGTGTTAACACCAGTTACCCACCAGTGTTAACACCAGTTACCACCAGTATTAACAACAGTTACCCACCAGTGTTAACACCAGTTACCCACCAGTATTACGACGTCTGTAAGCGTAATTCTCTTCACATCTACATCCGGCGTCTTCTTTGTGCACACAGTTAGTTCTGCCCCAGTTCGTCTTAGGACAATCATCGATGTTTTCCTCGTGACCGCTGCATCTCACTTCATCGATCCAGATGGGATAGGTGTCCAGGGAAGTGTCGGACGTGTGAACGCTGGGAGAGAAGATGGAAGAGAAGGAGCGATGTGAGTCATCACGAGTTCTAATGATGAAGTCTGCCTTCTCACACCTTTGAGCTCCATCTGCTGTCAAACATCGTCCTCCTCTGAGCAACAACAACAACAACAGTTAACAGCCTTCTCATATCTGTGCTCCATCCACTGTCAGACATCGTCCTCCTCTGAGAAACAACAACAGTTAACAGTCTTCTCACATCTGTGCTCCATCTGCTGTCAGACATTGTCCTCCTCTGAACAACAACAACAACAACAACAGTTAACAATCTTCTCACATCTGTGCTCCATCTGCTGTCATACATTGTCCTCCTCTGAGCAACAACAACAACAACAGTTAACATCCTTCTCACATCTGTGCTCCATTTGCTGTCACACATCGTCCTCCTCTGAACAACAACAACAACAACAACAGTTAACAGCCTTCTCACATCTGTGCTCCATCTGCTGTCATACATTGTCCTCCTCTGAGCAACAACAACAACAACAGTTAACAGCCTTCTCACATCTGTGCTCCATCTGCTGTCACACATCGTCCTCCTCTGAACAATAACAACAACAACAGTTAACTGTCTTCTCACATCTGTGCTCCATCTGCTGTCAGACATCGTACACCTCTGAGCAACAATATGGAGTTACAACTGAACTATTAAGCTTTTTCAATTGTAGAAAAGTATTTCTCATACTTAGGGTTTTCGAGCAATTTGCCAGTATATATTTATCACATCTCACAACCAGCAAACTGGTTAGACCTAACTTCTCTCATCACAAGTATTCCAGCTTCTCTGCTTGAGTGAACTGGTATTTCATACCGAGTTGCTTTAGGCATAGCTGTTATTATTTTGAGATGACAAAATGAGTGTTAGATTCAGAATTATTGAGTGATGATACCAAACTTATACAATACTAATATAAAAATACAGCTAAACCATAGAAATTGAACCATGATGAAATCTAAATTTTCACACAGTTTAACTATTCATTAACACTTCATGTAAAGAATTTCTACCATATCCACTATAAAAATTGTCAGAGGTAATTATTATTATAATTATTATATTCAGTATAAATCTGGGACAAAAGATAAATATGCAGCATGCATATATGCACAAAGAGTTCAGACTTATTTTAGATGACTACGAGGAACTAATAATAGCAAGAGATCTAGCTTGCGACAAATATCAGAGTGTTCGTGCACTGTATGTTATGGTATATATTTATAATCCTCTACTCTCCCTCTCTCTCTCTCTCTTACTGCACTTTTTACTGGCAGGTCCATGGTATATATAAAGCCTCTACTCATCTTTATCTACCGTCTTTCTCTTCATGTCCACATACGAGTGGATCTTTAAATTATTTATAAAATTCCTTATGATATACCATCATTCTTGGGGATTCTACTTATGATGAGGTGGGCCCCTTACAATCTTAATCATCTACCATGGGATGATAATTAAAAACTAATAATATCAGATAGACAGGTACATGTGATTCAGCTGACGACAGATAACTGTGCAAGTCTTGTCATCAAACCCATCGTCACAGATAGTGCCCCACACACCGTCATGCAGCACCTCCACTCTTCCTTCCAGCTCTGTACGTCCGTCCACCAGTCTCACCTGACTCTGTCCCAGCACACTGGGTACTGCCCAGCAAACAACAACGTTGTAATTATGTGATCGGCTTATTACATAGATATATCTTCTTCAGTGCACTGCTAAGTGGCAGGTTCAAGGTACATATTCATACTCAAAGTCTGCTTTCTCGCTCATAGATATATAATAATAATAATATTAATAAAGGTTTAATGCCCATTTCCTCATACAAGGATGATGTCAAGGACGTCCGACACAGCACACATCAATACAGATCAATTCACGCAAGTAAATCTGCAAAAGAAATGTGCTAAGGAGAAGTATGGTCCTAAACGAAAGCCAGTCCGGTGATCAAAAATGGTCAGGGTAGATTGATTATGTCTATGATGGGAAAAGGTAAGTCTTAAGCTTACTACAGAAAGTTAAAAGAGATGAACAAATGCGAAGAGATCTACATAAGTGATGTCATATTTGGAAGAGAAAATGGAAGCCATACTGCAATAAGTAAACAGTCTCATAAGTAGAGAAAATTTATGAAACAGAAGAAGGCAACAGAAAATCACCTCAGAAATGATATTTATCAATAATGGCTTCTGATAAGATTACCTATTGGCCTATGAAGTGCTCTTACTGAGTGCAAAAGCAGATTTTGAGTATGACCTGCTTGGAGAACACACGAGAGAGGAGAGAGAGAGAGAGAGAGAGAAGAGAGAGAGACAGAGAGACAGAGAGAGATTCAAGAATGAGATATTTTAAACAATATTATATTATAAATATGAACCTGAGATAATCATCCACAGCATTAGATCAAGAGTGAGGATCGTCCAGTCATGTGGAGACATTGCGGGCACCAATATAGTGTTGAAATCAAAAACTTTGTAAGTCTAACAAAAATTATATCTTTAAATGTGTATCAAAAAATACATTTGTTGTTATATTTGTAACTAAATGTGAATGCATCTAAATAATTTTGTGCTGACCACTCCGCACTATTACTAAATTTACTTAGCTATTTATAAATTAAAGTTCTAGAGCTATTAGACTGTGGTCACATTCTAATTAGAATGTTTAAGTAACTCAGTAGGTAGTAGGGAGCTAGGTAATGATTACGTAGCTCAGTGTGTAGGGAGACAAGTAACGCAATATAGTCTTAAACGATTCTACCACAGGTTGTGGGATCATTTCTCGGAGAGCTTATGAGGCATATGAAAAGAGAGTAAAATCTTTGACATTCATAGTCCTAACAAATAACACAGTTATACAAGACTAAATTAACTTAATTGCCCCCCCCCCCCACCTGGATCCGCCGATGATACTATTACATAAACCGCCGTCAACAACTAAACTGCCAACATTTCTGAAACTTGACGCTGTGTTCATAATTTAGCTTAGGCCCAATTATAAATATACTGAAAAGTTATATTAATTTTGAAAGTGATATTAAATTATAATAAAAGAGATATATATCATATTAGATGATTTTTCACTTTAGCGTGATTAAATTTTTAAAAAATTGTCCTGTTAAATTTTGCATTATTTTTAAATAAAAATGAATTATAATTCTTGTCCCTTTAAATTTACCGGTGATCAGGGACCTCAAAGTTTACCAACACGCAGTTGAAAAACAACAGAAATCTACAAGTTAATTTTCTGCTTGTTTAAGAGAACCGATATAATAATCATATTTCTCGATCTCTCACTCAGTGTACAGCTTATTGGCAGGTCTAAGACATATTACTCCTCGACAAATTCTATTCTCTGCTTTTCTTTTCATATCGACATACGAAGAAGGTGAGTAATCATTGAGCATTCTAAATCTTGTTATTAAAACCTTAACCTTCTTCACCTCGATCCATCCTTTATTTAGATTCCTCTTTAGCGAACTACCCTGTCTCATCATTTCTCGATATGGTTCATTATATATTTTTGTTAATTGCTTTTAGAATGAAAAAGGTATATCAGTAAACACAAAAATATTTCAATTTTAATTCGAAAAAGATTCGGCCAAAGAATTTACCATGTATAGATTTGAATTTTACACTTTAGCTAGAATATCAATTGAAAATGCTAAATAATTACTTAGGAGAGATTAGGAATTACTTTCTTCTAAAATGTCTTTGTTTTGGTCCTTACCCTTTACAAATTTGAAAACCTTCTCAAGGAGTAGAGTAATTTGTGTTTTCATGACAACCCTGCTTTAATTCGGTAACAGCTGTTTCATCACAGGTGTTGATTGTTTTTATTTTTTGTGAATTTTTTTACAAAATTAAATCCGCATCTGAAGAAACTGCAAGTGAAAGTTCATGGTGTTCAAGTTCAAGAGATAGGAGATTTTTAGAGCAATATATTCTGCTAATATGTATAGAAATCGGCGAATCATACGATATATTTCCCTTAACTAACTTAACGCTAAAACTAATAAAATTTACTTAACCCTAACACTTATAAAATTTACCTAACCCTAACACTAATCAAATTTACTATTAGTCAACAAGAGGAAGCTTGATCACTAGGCTTGCTGATTTAGGGTTTCAGTATTACATATATCTGTAACTACATTTTAAAATGTTTTTTTGGTTTCACACATAGTTTTACAGATTTGGTTTTTGGTTTCGCTAAGGCATATTTTGCTGTTTATTTGCTTAAGTTGTTTTTCCAGTTGTTTTGTTATTTCATTTTTCATGGCCATTAATAGGCTTATTTTTGCCTATATAAACTGTAATAGTAATACACTGGAATAAATTGCAATCTGCACGGATTAAAAATAACCTTCGAACAACCTGGGGTCCTTATTGAAACTTTTCAACACTTGGTCTTCCATGGTGGACATCCATCCAAATACTTACCGGGGGTCGACATATCTTAACTATATTTACTGAAATGCACACTAAACCATGTGCGCCAAACCTATCCTCGTATCTCGATCCATACACATATCTATATATCCATATCAACATATTTATATATAGATCTACATAATCTATATCCAATATTCATACACATATCTATATCCATACATATCCATGTCCATTTGCATATTTATATCTATACACATATCCATATATACATATATAAGAACTTGTCACACAAATTTTTTTAAATTTTTTAAAATCTCATGCCTAATATAAAATTATTTATATTTTAGTATTTGTAGGAGAAGTGACTTAGAAATTGGTTTTGACTTAGGACCTGGAACCTTGTAAAGATGGCAACTAAGGTTTGGATATAGCAAATCTATTTGCAGTATATTTGTTCTATTTAATCTAAATATAGTTCAATTTATGTTTTAGATTTTACTTATATTATTGTTGTAATATTATTCTAATAATATTGCAGATATCTGTTTCCCTTTGTGTAAGTGTACTGTCAACAACTTTTTAGTGAATGTTGTGCTCTTTAAGAATTTGACTATTGTAATCTGACTTCAAATTTTTCCTATTAATATTCATATGCATATGAACTATTAGTATTATGATTGGTATATTTTTAATGCCTGTAGGTAATTTATGGTTCATAAACGGTTTGATTGCAGCCTGCAGACTTTGATTCTAAAATGTATAATTGCATATATCATATGGTGTCTATTCAGTTATATTTCTTCAATAAAATTTGTGCCAAGTTATAAAATATTTCTTAGACCCATTTATAGTGTGGTTTAATATTTAGTCATACATTTATGGAATAGTTGTATTATAGAATGACAATGTAGCAAGTGAGCTTTAGACTTTAGACCAAAGAATTTAGACAATACTGGATCATATTCTTTTAGAATTTTCACTTCATAGTAACTAAAGAACCGAGTATCAGTTAGGCGTAGAATCAGTAATTTTATTCAAATATTTTGAAGATATTCGTAAATCCTAATAGTTTTATAATTAGACTGTATTATTATTTTGTTTAGTATGAGTTTAACATGGAGATGACGTGTGAAGGCTGCTCTAATGCTGCCAAAAGAGTTTTGGCAAAGATTGGAGGTATATGGAACTGCTTGTTAATTAATTTAAATATTAATTATTCTAATACTCGTCTTAACGTTTGTTTTATACCCGATGGATACTGTCTGATATGTTAAGTAGCAATAATATTAAAAAATTTTGATGTCCATTTTCGTTGCTACTAGGAATTTGTGTCGATTGCTATGGAGCTGTCATGTTTTGCATCTATTTATAATAATATTATTTAATTTCTCTAAAGTGCTTGTATTACTATTGATAATGTACATGTATCAGTAGTCTAAAATACTGCCTTATTATTTACTTATGCTGACTGAATTTGGTGCTAAAAGTACCCAATTGATTTATGTAAATAATGTCATATTCACTCTATTCTAAAATATAACTGCTTTCTTTGTTTTTCTGTCTTTGTTGTTCTACAATTGGTAGCTACAAGGTAACTTATTAGTGCTACATTCTACTGTTACTCTTACTAAACTTTCATCGAAGATGTTCCCATTTTCATCTCTTATTCTTGACGTCTTGCATCTTTAAACTTATTACTAATAATTATTATGCGGAATGAATATCATCTCAATAGTGAATAATTATTTACTGTTAAAGGAAAAAATAGCATAAATTGTTTGTATTTGAATTACTATGACATTATCTTCTCATATAGTGCATACTGTAATTATGTTCGTATGTTCTATTTCGTATGTCCGAATGTTACCTTGTTGTCAGATTGTTGTGAAATAAACAAAGATATATATACAATATATTAAGGACTAGTATATATATATTATGGACAATAGTTTGTTTTGAAAACATTGCATTCTGTCTTGTTTATTGTCTGTAATAAAAAATAAAACAGTTACGGACGTCACTGCAGATCTCACTACTAAGAAGCTTTACGTAGTGTCAGACAAGCCAAGCGATGAGCTACTGGAGACATTGAAGAAAACCGGAAAGAGCGTGGAATTTGTGGGAACATGTAACTGATGCACTTATTTTCCATTTGTTTTCTTCTTTCTGGGCCAGTTTTTGTTGCAAACAGAGCACTGCCCTACTAGTTAAACTTAGTTACTAGTGTTACTGCTGCAATGTTAATTTTCTGCCTTCTGGTAATTTGTTCATGTTTCTTGTTTGAAAATGATATCTAATCATTCAAAATTACCATATTTTGAATCAGTTTTGTTAATTTGAACTTGGCATTTGAATGAATATTTGAATATTTATAGATAAAATTATTGTTAAAAGTACTGTACTTAAAATGTTATAAATTAAATGTAAAATGTTATAAATTATTCCTTTTATAAAGTTAAAACTTTCTAATTTAAAATATACACTGTCGTGATAACTATTTGCCATTTTATTTTTTTCCATTTGCAATTCCATAAATGTTGAAAGCTGGTTTGCATAAATATAATCAACCACTGTAACTCTCTATTATTAACATAAGTATGCATTAATAATAATTATTAATCCAATTTCACCTTCAATATTTTATGACAATATCAAGGACAAGTAGTGTGTCATGTGATTATAATCAATATTGCACATCGATTTAATATTCATTGAATGTACTACCACTATTTATTGCTTTGGTATTTATATACATAACTCCTATATTTAGATGTCAATAAGATATTGATCACCGCAAGCTTATTAGTTAAATATATAGTATTTTTAATTAGATCATCACACAGTAATACTATTTTCTAGAATTTTTGAAGTAATTTGATTTGTGCCACATTTTATAGCTTATTACAGGATGGCGTCATTCTGCTAGCTGGTGGTTCGTATGTATTATTGTTATATTTGCAGGACATCGTATAATTTGTAACATTGGCATGAATTCTATATTACTTTTGCCCTTAACTGATTTACTGAGTTTTTAACTGTGAATGAGATACTTCTGTAATAAGTTTAATATGTGACCCTTATTGTGTCCTATTAGTCTGTGATATAGTGGGCTACGTCAAACTATAGGCTACATGTGTAGTTTATATTAATAGGACGTCCTCTATAGCGACATACTTCAACATTGATTGTTTGAAAGTTTTATCTGTGTTATAACTAAACATGGATACCTATATTTATGTGATTGTTTGAAAGTTTCAG
Source organism: Enchytraeus crypticus (assembly GCA_905160935.1). Classification (NCBI taxonomy): domain Eukaryota; kingdom Metazoa; phylum Annelida; class Clitellata; order Enchytraeida; family Enchytraeidae; genus Enchytraeus; species Enchytraeus crypticus. The sequence goes on from CAJHZI010000601.1 coordinate 57,528, forward strand.
CTGTGTTATAACTAAACCTGGATACGTATAATTATCTGATTTCTAACATTGATTGTATTCGCCTAGCATTCCTATGTATCTTATGTTAGATATATCTCTTCTAGAGTAATTGCCACTTCAGCGTGGCAGATTATAAGTATTTGTTCCTACTCTTTATTTGTGACCTAAATATTCTACGATTCAGAGACAAAGACGGCTTGATTACTGTGCCATGGCTTATGAGATAGCCTAGTTGTCTTTTTTCCAATATCTTGAGTAGTTTTATCATATTAAAAATGCAGTTTTGTTTCATCTTTTCTCAATTCCCCTACGCATAATAGGGAAAACTGATGTTATTTGATATTGGATGTAACTGTTGCATTTTTGTTCATGTATTTTGGTAAATTAATCCTAAACCGATTTAAGAAAATAAAGTCTTCCTCATTGCAGTGTTTCTGTTTCCTTACAATTAACTCAATGAAAGTGCTTGCTTACGATCAATAAATACACTAATTCACCCGAGCTTAGTAAAATCTGAAGCCTGGAATGTATGACTGCACAATGCTTGGTATGACTTAAGCAGAGAGGTCTGACTGCTGATTGATAATTGCAACTGAAGACTGAGCAGTCTGACTGAAGACTCGAAGGTATGACTGCAGATTGAGAGGCATGACTGTAGACTGAGAGGTATGACTGCAGACTGAGAGGTATGACTGTAGACTGAGTGATAGACTGAAGACTGAGAGATATGACTGTAGACTTAGAGGTATGACTGCAGACTGAAAGGTAGACTGAAGATTGAGAGGTATGACTGTAGACTGAGAGATGAACTGCAGACTGAGAGGTATGACTGTAGACTGAGAGGTAGACTGAAGATAGAGAGGTATGACTGTAGACTGTGAGGTGTGACTGAAGACTGAGAGGTATGACTGCAGACTGAGTGATAGACTGAAGACCAAGAGGTATGACTGCAGACTGAGAGATAGACTGCAGACTGAGAGGTAGACTGAAGATTGAGAGGTATGGTATGACTGAAGACTGAGAGGTATGTCTATAGATTGAGAGGTATGATTATAGACTTAGAGGTACAACTGAAAACTGAGAGGTATGACTTAAGACTGAGAGGTCTGACTGAAGACTTAGAGGTATGACTGAGGCAGAGGTATGACTGAAGACTAAGAGGTATGACTGTAGACTTAGAGGTATGACTGAGACTGAGAGGTATGACTGAAGACTGAGAGGTCTGACTGAAGACTGTAGGTATGACTGCAGACTTAGAGCTTAGAGGTATGACTGAGGACTGAGAGGTATGACTGCAGACTGAGAGGTATGACTGCAGACTGCAGGTATGACTGCAGACTTAGAGGTATGACTGAAGACTGAGAGATATGACTGCAGACTGAGAGGTATGACTGCAGACTTAGGGGTATGACTGAAGACTGAGAGGTATGACTGCAGACTGAGATGTATGGTTTCAGACCGGCAAAAAGGCAAATCCTTGCAATGGGATCAGTTTATTGACAAATAGCGTGTTCTTTATTAAACAGAAAATCTCGTGATCAAAACCCATTTGTGACGAACATAATTAAATGTTTTAACCATAGAATCACAGATTCCCCAGATGCTCTAAGGGAACCAATCTGTTAAGGCTAAAGCTAAATCAGGTTTAACATCAATTTGCTGTCTCAAAAGCTTGGCAGTGACAGGGCGAACACTGGATTTGAACCCTGTAGGTATGACCCGCAGGCAGACGTGTAACCAATACATCACAGGTCATCCGTATTTTACACTTATGATAGTTTACTCTATAGGACTATGGGCAAACTGGTCAACTATACAGGTTTCTATATATCGATAAGATGGCAAAAATTTATTCCTGAGCTAGTAAAGTTGGCATCCTTGAACGCCATCTAGCATACATAGAATGAAAAACAACGTAAGACTTAAGATCACAAGACAGAGCAGTTATAAATCATCTGAAATTTTATTTACAACAAAACAATTATGCCAATTTTCATAAATTTATAATATAAATCAAACAATCAGCTATTCTATACATTAATCTAGCATCTTGCTCCGGGAAGTATATATAGTCTTCCGTCAGGTTGCAGCCCAAGACTCACATTCCTTAAAAACAAAAAAGTTAAAACAGATTTTATTTCATCTTGCCTGACTGTTTTTTGATCACCGGACCGGCACTGTTTAGGATCTTTTATTTCTCTTCAGCACGTGTTTTTTCAGATCGTTTGGGTGAATCGATTTGTAGTGACATGTGATGGGGGGGGACGTCCCTGACATCATCCTTGTATGAGGAAACGGACGTTAAACCTTTATTATTATTATTATTCCTATGTCTGTTATCACCATATCACGCTCATTAAAGACCACTCTGTCGACTACAAAGGAAATTTAGCCAAAGAAATGTAATGCAGGCGTTAGATTGATAAAAAAATGTTGGATAATTTTCACTGCCATCTTCAGTTTCTGCATAGATGTCGCTCAAAGCGTACCAGGTACACAGCTGATTCATTGTTCATTGGCTTAGACACCAAAGGGTAAGTCCTGGTCACGATTAGGAATATCTGCTGCACGCTACCCCTCTCCAATTAAAGCTGGTTAAGCTAAAGTTAGCGTCAGTTTCCTCACTCGAAAACGATGTCAGTGAGGGGCGAGCCCAGGATTTGAACCCCGCACATACTGATCCGCATTAACATTAATTAATTAGCATTAACATACTAACAGTATTGATTATTTTTATGAAGGCGACAAAATCAAGTTCTCAAATATAATAACTATTTGAATTCAGTCTATCTATTAAATGTAACAATACATTACGTCTTAACATTCTAAATCAAAGACTTGGCATCAAATAAATTGTATACTTTATTAAAATCATATAGATGATTTACATACAAATTTCTTCATTCATTAGCAGAAGTATAAAAAGAATCACAGAATAATTCAGGCAGAAAAGGCAAACAATGCATTGATTAATTATCTACAACATACACTATAATTAAGCAAATTACAAAACATCAGGATAACTCATTGTATAATATATAATTTGCAGCAACACTGTAAACGTCTCACAACATTCATATATTCGTAGCAAAGTTTTAAATTCTACGACATTCTATTGCAGAATAAATATTCATATAGAAATTCAGTTATTATAGAAATTAAATATATAAAACTTATTCAAACAGTTTCTAAAATAATTCAGATTTCGGATGTAAAGTTTTATTTTGAACCCTTAAACTCTTTGTCATTGAGGGTTCTGCTATGAAATACAAGCAGGCTCTATATAACAGCTTCAACAAAAATAAAAAGTGAAGCCACTTTTAGATACATTTAAATCATTACATTAAATATTGAAACAGAGCAGATAAAAAGAATACATATAATGTACCGAGCATTACCTTATGTGTTTAAATTTAATTCAAAATGTACTTAACCCTACTAGATTGCACTTGAATATGTAGTAGGCCTACAATTATAAACTAAATTGAACACTCAATCAGACATTTCACCATCATGATTAGCTAGGCATACAAAACATACATGGAACTCAGAAAATAACAAATAAAATTTAAATAATTTAAGTGATCATACAATAAGGCAATCATTTGATACTGAATCGAATAGAAGTTGCTGAACGATATGCAGTTTACACATACACACGTGAAGCAGAAAATAATTTTACCATTTAAACAATCATAGATTAATTTAATCAAATAACACAGAATCGATTAAGGCACAATAATCATTCAGCATAGATACACCAGCACAACAATTAGCACATTTCTATTAATTATAACTCGTGATTATTTTACAAAAGCATATATCTATGAATAGAAACGTATAAATGTCCTAAATAAAACGAATTTCTTTCTAGACGTCATAGAAATTACTTTAGAAACTGGTAAACAATGAAAGAATGGCTCAAGCAATTGTTAAGTTCGTAACTCAACGTTACAATTACATCTGAAAATTAAAGCCGGCCCGAACCTTGCACTGACGCACAATTAATAAAATAACTCAATTTAATACAACAACCTACTAGGGGTGTACCGATTCCGAGTCTGCCAGCTTCCGACACATTTTGCAAATCGGCAGATAGGTCTATTGAAATCCTGGCGGTTTTTAAATTTTGATCAATTGACGACTAATTATGAGTTCTCTGATCTATTGTTACAGTCATAATCATATCATTACCATTATGAATATGCACGAGGCCATGAAACTTGTTCCAATTTGAATAACTTACATAGTAATTTCAATTACGCTTAAGTAGACACTGTGGTATAGATATGTATATTTCAATTATTTTTAATTACTCGATGTCCTCTGGCGTAAACTGCAGGTTATCCATAGAGTAACACATTAAGTAGGCACTTGCATTCAGTACTTTCTATAATATACCAATAAGGTGATCAAATCCGGTTCCGGCCGGTTTTAAGTCTACAAAACGGCTCAGCTTCCGATTCCGTTAGTTTGAATGAAATCAAATCCGGTAAACCCCTAATTCAATATATGCAGTCGACAAAGTATTATTCAGCATCGTTCACTTGATTAAAATATTGTCCCAATTATTAAGAAGAAACTGAATTGCAGGTACAATATATTAATAAAAATTAAACTATATCTTATTCATCTAATCCATTACCCATGTAATGTTCATATGTGCAGTAGAGTAAAATATATACATATAATAGTAACTGTTGTAATTGTTAGAAAGTTATTAATACTAACATCGTTAGAACGCCAATGCGAAAATACCAATAAATTTAATTCATGTTCAAAAATACATAAAGCATGACACAATATGAATATATATATATATATATATATATATATATATATATATATATATATATAATCACTACTTTGTAATTGATATAGTCGTCAATAGTACATCCTTCTAGACATTATAAATGTGAAAAGAAGCACTAATAATTATAATTGAATGTAATACAATAAGATAAGAGGCAGTTTATATTACTACGTATATAGTGACAACATAGTTAAATTAAATATTTAATTATCATTTAAGTTTCTACTACTTCATATTAACAAAAGAGCTTCTGATTTTTGCGCACTATATTTATAACATTGCTGCGTGTATTCAATATGAACTATGAAATAAATGTCCACACCAGCATCCGTATTGGCAAACAGAAAAATATACACTGTAATAACACATACAAATGACCTAAGTCGATACTCAGTCAAGCACTATTTCAGCTAATATCACCTAAATAAGCAACCAAGGTGTTCGTTTCAGAATTAATTAACATAGATTCAAACACCATAGCAGTCCATAGTAGTTCGTAATATCAACAACAGACTTCTGCTGACAGTTCTACAAAGTTTGTCCAGATATTCCGTAATATTATTTTTCATCGATGTATTTGGTCGATTTAAGGAAATTAAAATTACTAGAGGCAATTTTCAATAAAATAATTTGCAAACTTATCTTACCAAAAAATCATTATTTTCTAGTATTTTCTTGACATCAAAGAGTCAGCCAGAAAGGATTATAATATGTATCAACGCAAGCTGCCAACTAGGAATGTACTTGAAAAGGATATAAATGATCGCGTGGGGGAATGAGTAAACAATTACAGTAGCATCAAACGGTCTTGAGGACGGGTTTCGGTTATCACATGTTAAAAGAATATGATATCCTACCCCATAACATCTTACATGCAAACACAAACTATCATATGTTGAACTGTCCCTGGCATTGCCTTATGGCGAGGAACCGGACGTTAAATTCTTATTGATTGATTGATTGTATGCAGTCAAAAGGAACAGATGCAGACATATACAAGCACAAACAGACACACAAAAACAAACACGCAAAAGCAAATATAGATTTACACAAACAAACACATACTAAACCTGACGTAGACACTGTAACTAGGGCGCACACAGAGAATCACTGTAATGACTCAGCGTAACTCGACTGTGTCGCCACTGAGTAGTCGTCCATGGTGTGGAACAGATGATCAAATGTCGGTCTATCAGCAGGATCCCTCACCCAGCACATTGTCATGATGTCGTACAGGGAATCGGGACATTCTCGTGGCTTGGGATGACGATAACCCTTCTCCAGCTGTGTCAGGACTTCACTGTTAGACATACCTGCGACATATACACGTTTAACGTCCTCTTATTTACATTTAGGCTCCAGGAAATCCCATAGTGTAGAGCGATCTTAAGTGTGTAAGCAATTCTATTTCTAGCTATTTTCTACAGTTAACTTCGAGATAGAGAGAGAAATAGGATTTATTTTCAAAAAATTTCACAGAGTAATCACATCAATGAACATGTGACAAAAAAAAACATTATCAGAATCTATGTAATAAGTGCAATAAGTACTGAAGTGCAAAAAAGTGCACAATAAAATTGAATAAAAACTAGGGTATCGAAAAGGAAGCAAGACGTCCTATCTAATGAACACCCAGTTTTCATTCTAGAATAGTTTTCCAAATATTTCCATAACCCAAGATTAAAGACATGGCATACTGCAGTACTCCAAATTAACAAATGCCTTACAAATATTACACAAGACATAATTGTGAACCTATCATTAGATCTTAAGATCTGATCTAGTCTTATAACTTATAAGTCTTTGTAAAACTAAGCTAAAAGTTTAACAGCAATAATTATAATTAATTGAGGTCTATCCCATTCATTTTCACTCAAGTTAAGAATCATAACGATGGCCCAAATATTAAGCTATAAACAAAAAATACAATGCGAAAGCTCTAGAGACCTGGATATGGGATTTGCCCATAGGTAATTAACTCAATCAAAAATATCCCATATGCCCAAACATCTGACTTGATTGTAAAACGACCAAAGGTCGCCGCTTCAGGTGCAGTCCATTTAATAGGAAACTTTGCTCCTGTAACAAAATATTTAAACATGAAGGGTTAAAGACACTGCAATACATCGTACAGTACATTGTACTACAATACATCATCACAATACAGTACATCGCGGATCAGTATGTGCGGGGTTCAAATCCTGGGCTAACCCGTCCTTGACATCGATTTCGAGTGAGGAAACTGAAGTTAACATTAACTTTACCAGCTTTTTACATCGTACTACAATAGATCATACAACACATCTAAAATAATAAGAACAGTCATAAACACTATATACAACGAAAGCTATACATATTACTGCAATACATCCCACTACAGTACAAATCTGTGCCAACTGCACCTACCTCAGAAATTTACTACTTTTTAAAAATAATTACCTTCTTATGTTTTTACTACTTTCTGAAATACTTACTACTCTATTAAATTAGTACAGTACTTTATTAAAACAACTTTTATTAAAATTCTTAATTCGACGGTTCAGTTAAATCGACTATACATTTACCATATCGATTCACCAACCAATTTAAAAAAAACAAGTGCTGAATAGTAAGAAAATAGTCCTACACGGTGCCACTCAGGTGATAAAAGAAACAGGCCAGATGATATAAATCTATGGTGAGAAGAGATGTGTTTTCAGCCTACTACAAAATATGAAAATAGTTCATTCTCGATTGATAATGAAGAAATACAAAGGTTTTTTTGACAAAGATTTATAAATTAAGATGTATTATTCTCAACTGATAAAGATAAAATACAAAGGTTCATTGAAAAGCTCTAAAGCAAAGAATTAACATCTGTTTCTGTTCCACACAAGAACTGTCCGAGTAAATTCGGCTGAGATTTGAACTCCAAGCCTAATAAGGCGAGCGTGCTATTCACTCGACCATCCCATTGGTACATAAATAAATATATGATATATATACAGACTGGGGCAAAAAAAAATAATCCCCTAGCGAAATCTCAATAACTTCAAGAAAACTCCACAATTCTTTACTTAATTTTCGGAGCTTCTAGGGGAGGAATTTCTACGTATCTCCTGCAAATTTGGTGAAAATATTTTCAGTAGTTACAAAATTATAGCATTTCTACGAGAAAAGTGAAAAAATGAATTTTAACAAGGTTTTTTGAAATGTTAGTCCTTGCTTTTTAAGAAAATAACGACCCTGAAAAGGGCCGTTTACTTAAGTGGTAGAACATAAGAATACACTACCTTGTTAGCTGCTCCAATAAATGATACTTAAAATTAGTTCTTCTGTTTACATTATTTCTAAATTTTGAGGTCATTTTCCGGTACTTTTGTTTAATTAGCCTCCTTGAAATTGAGTTTAGCACTTTTTTCGGAGTAAGCGCTGTAATTTTGTTACTTCTGAATATATTTTCACCAAATTTGGAAGTTAGGTGTAGAAAGTCATCCTGTAGAAGCTCGGAATATTTTGTAAAGCTACTTTGAGTTTTGTCGAAGTTACTATGACTTTTGTTAAAATAATTCTTGTTAAAATTGATTTTTGTACTTTTTTCGTAGAAATGCTGTAACTTTGTTACTGCTCAACAAATTTTCATCAAATTTGCAGGATATATGTAGAAATTCCTCCTCTAGAAACTCTAAAAACTTTGTTTAAATATTTTGAGTTTGTCGAAGTTATTGAGATTTCGCTAGGGGATTATTTTTTTGCCCCAGTCTGTATATATTATATTCATACCAGGCTGAGGAGTGTAAATGTCCTCGTTAATGACCCTTGCCAAACCAAAATCACCAATCTTTACGCTGAGGTCTTCAGTTACAAGGATATTTCTGGCAGCAAGATCTCGATGAATGTACAACTTACTCTCTACATACTTCATACCTTCAGCAACCTAAATAAACAACAACATATAATTAGTCAAAATTTGTGCTAAAGTTTCCCCCACGTTAGTCCCAGTCACAACAACATAGACCAACAATAACTGCAAGCTTCGTAAGAGGCGACTATGCAGTGAGAAAAGCAAAGGTAGTCCGCCTCAGAATACATAGTTTCCAAAATTATAGGCTATTTTAAATTTGGTATATTGGTCAATGAACTGTTCTCAATGGGCGAGAACGCAGAATTTGATTAAGCAAATGTACACCGACCAAGTATGTTCACTGACTGATTGGGAAATTGCACTTTAACTAATATACATATTAACAAAATACATCAGCTTCCAGTGAGAGAGGAAGCATCAGATGCATGCTAGTGACCAAACAAAATGTTATAAAATTAACTCTGCTATAATCATATGTAAAGCGGTTTAAACTAATTAGTGAAAAGTATGTATCTAACTATGAACTGAAATCTAGTTACTTAGCAGACACACAGAAAAGTTATTTATGTACACCGTAACAATTTACCTGCGCTGCAATATCAATGAATCTAGGAAATATTAGAGTTAATCTCGTTACTTAGCAGAAACATAGAAAAGTTATTTATGTACACCGTAACAATTTACCTGTGCCGCAATATCAATGAGTCTAGGAAATATGAGAGTTTGACCAGCATCATTTCTAAGGTAGTCCAGCAGACTGCCCCTGGTGCACAATTCAGTAACAATATAAATCGGTTCCTCCGTCGAGCATACAGCCAAGAGAGTCACTAGACGCCTGTGTCTCAGTTGCTTCATGATGGCAGCCTCTTCCAGGAACTTGGATACCTCCATCATACCTGGCTTCAATGTTTTAACAGCTACGGGAACCAAGTTTTTCCAGCGACCTACAAATTTCAATTTATCGCTTCAGTTTCATAAATAATTCATTATTGAATTGATTTATGATGTTCATGTAGAGTTAGAGCTTAAAATAACGGCTAAATATTAAACTAAACCTCCTAGAAGAGTTGATTTAGATTCATTAAACCAACTGCATATAAAATACTCATGTCAAGTCCGAGTCACTGGATAGACCAATCGAAAACTGCATGTGTTGCAAGAGGCAACTCAGCATGAACTGAGGAAGGCTAAGGGAAACCACCTCAGAAGCCCGAGTATTACTGTTCCTCAGCTATAGGCTACATTAAGGTTTAAGTTAGGCATAGCCCTTGATGAAGGGATAAACTAATTTATAGATGGAGTGCTCTTTATGTAGCGTGAAAGATGAATAAGAGTAAGAATGTGTACCTTTAAACAAACTCTTGGCAGAACACTGGAGAGAGCGATATAACATTAGCTAGGAAAAAATGTGATAATAAATACTTGACATTTTTCTAATATATTTGCAGTTTCCTTTCAAATGGCTAATAATATGGCTGGAGCCAGTGGCGATGTCGGTAAGATACTCGACCGCGGATCAGTAGGTGCGGGGTTCAAATCCTATGCTCGCCCGTCACTGATATCGCTTTCGAGTGAGGAAACGGACGTCAACATTAGCTTTACCAGCTTTTTCTATCATAACATTAGCATTGAGACAAGCAGCCAATCCAGTGAGCAAAACTGCAGCTGAATCTCCTTCAGCAATCTATTTGCTTACTTCAAAAAAATCAGCGAATCCATATTCGGACCAAAATCGACACTAAATCAATAAGAATTTCAATCAATCAATAAGAATTTAACGTCCGGTTCCTCGCCATAAGGCAATGTCAGGGACGTCAATTCATTCGCTTACCTCGATATACTTCGCCAAAGTTTCCTGAGCCAAGCATCTCCAGCAAAACCAAAGTTCTTCTATCAATCTCCCAGTGATCTCTCGTTTCTCTCGAGAGATCAGACATCACCGGTCTAGACTTCGGACATGGATTAGTCAAACGTTGACACAGACCATCTGAAGCGACTAAAATAAATAAAGTTGAACTTTGACTACCGAGTTCAAAATTAGAGAGATCTAACACACTATCCAATATGCTTTAATGCATCAAATATGATTTACACAAGTCAAAAAATGGTAAAATACTTTCGATTTAGTTAATCGATCGCTATGCTAATTCCTAATTTACTGACGCTAACAAGTACACTTCTTCACTGGCATAAAAAGCCTAGATTCTAGGTTCATACTTTAATTTTATGAAAAACGAATTAATTTTATAACACAGATTCAGTACATCGTCCACTGGAAAAAGAACTAGCAACCTAATGGCATAAAATATCCATATTTTATTAACTCCGCTTACTCAGCTTGAAATATAATAACAAAAAAGCTTAATTTAAAATGGCGATTCTCAACTGTTCATGACCAAGAAAGAATTGTGAAATCAAAAATTCAACATACGCTGGTAATGACTGACTAGTTCATCTAGTGTTCGACAGCGCTTTTTAGACGTTATGTAGCAGCCACCATCATCAAGGTCACGTATTCTGTAGTGCTTCACCACTTGTTTGTCAGTACTGTCAGTGTCCAAGATAGATAGGGAGAAAGTGCCTGATAAAGATACATCAACAAAATCAACAACTGACTGACTGCCTACTGATTGGCATCATCCTTGTATGAGGAAACAGAGATTAAAACTGTTATTATATATATATATATATATATATATATATATATATATATATATATAAATAAATAAATATATATATATATATATATATAAATAAATAAATAAATATATATATATATATACATATATATATATATATATATATATATATATATATATATATATATATATATATATATATATATATATATATATACAGTACAGACTGGGGCAAAAAAAAATAATCCCCTAGCGAAATCTCAATAACTTTAAGAAACCTCAAAATATCTTTACTAAAATTTCAGAGCTTCTAGGGGAGAAATTTCTACGTATAACCTGCAAAGTTGGTGAAAATATCTTGAGAAGTAACAAAATTACAGCGTTTCTACGAAAAATTGCAAAAATCAATTTAACAAGGCTTATTTTACCAAAAGTTTTAATAACTTCCACAAAACTCAAAATTTTTAACAAAATTTTTGGAGCTTCTAAAGGAGGAATTCTGCATATGTCCTGCAAATTTGGTTGAAGTATATTCAGAAATAACAAAAATACAGTTTCTCGGGAAAAAGTGTTAAAATAAATTTTAACAAGGCTTATTTAAACAAAACTACCAGAAATTGTCTTCAAAATTAAGTAATAATTTTAACAGAAGAACGACTTTTAAGCATCTTTTATTGGAGCAGCTAACAATGTAGTGTAAGCATATACTCCACAACTTAAGTAACAGCCCTTTTCAGTGTCGTTATTTTCTTAAAAAGGAACAACTGACTGACATTTCGAAAAGCCTTGTTGAAATTGATTTTTGCACTTTTCTCATAGAAATGCTGTAATTTCGTAACCGCTGAAAATATTTTCACCAAATTAGCAGGTTATACACAGAAATTCCTCCCCTAGAAGCTTTGAAAATTTGGTAAAGATATTTTGAGTTTTCTTGCAGGTATTGAAATTTCGCTAGGGGATTATTTTTTTTTGCCCCAGTCTGTATATATATATATATAAATTTATAGTCAGAAAATTTTTGTGCCAAATTGTTTTCAAATTTATTTTTCCAAGTAATTTAAAAATGACAATGTTAAAAAAATCAATTAATACATACTTAAAAGCAAATTATTTAACAAATTCAGTGTATTACATTTAAATTAATTAAACAGACGTTGTTAAAGTAACTGTTGGACTGCTAGAACCAAAGTTCTTTTTAGCAAACTAAAAGGTCACAAATTCGTAATCTTCCAAGACTGTCTAGCAGTACACTTGTAGGCATGAAGGCAAGGCGAACTTAGCATTATTTTTATAATTTAATGATTGGTCAAATGCAGAGACAATTTTCCTGCCATGTCTGTTTCATTCTACCACAGGAATATCACAGGAATGCATCAAATGAGCTACACTGGTTGTCATCATTCACAGCAGAAGTTCTGCGGTTGAATGTCTTGCATGTCAATGGTTGAATGTCAAGCAGCGTCTCAGCAGCTTTATCAAGATATGAACATTTGAGCGTTTTCTAACAATTAGTATTCAAAGATGCTCGGGCCAACTGGTGCTTAATTAACACATTTCAGCAGTTAGTGTTTATCCCAACAGACATTTATTTATTATTATCTAAATGATGATAATTGTCTATATGATACAACTAAGCAAAAATAAGTTATATAAGTAAAATAAATTTTAATTTAACATATAAATATACCAGCGATAGATTCTGATTCTCTGATGAGAAATGTCCCAGGATCGTAGGTTGCGTTGATTAGAATTCTTTCAGCATCTTTACGAGTGATCTTTCCATGAAACCAACTGAAGCATAACAAAATATTGCAATACAAACTGAAGTAAAATAGTTCCATCTCCTGATACAAGAAGTACGGTAAAGAAGAACAAGCAGACTTTCAAAATAAAACTGTAAACAAGTAATATGACAAAACAAACATAGCAGAATGTAAATTTTATAAACATAACTTTTTCACTTAATGCAAACTGTGTATAAAGTTTTCACTTTGTCAAATGCATGAATATACATGTACAATTATATATGGTACATATGTTAACTCTCTCTTTCTCTACTCCATCGTGCTGCCTGAGGTTTGGTAGGTCCATACGCTATATTTGTCTTGAGGGCAATGCTTTGTATGGAATTAGCTCCATTTCCTACCTTTCTCAGCAACTGCTTTACTCGCCACTTAGGAAGATCATGAGGCATCTCACCAGCAACAGGAAGAAATCTAATTTCACATAGAGACGTCCCTGACATTGCCTCAAGGAGAAGAACCGGACGTTAACTTATTTATTGATTGATATTTCAAGTGATAATATTTATTTATTTATGTAGTTATGTGTTTATTTAATAAGAACATTAAGAAAGGGCTATACAACCCTGTACACTGTGTACAGTTCAATCAATCAATCAATAAGAATTTAATGTCCCGTTCCTCGCCATAAGGCAATGTCAGGCATGTCTCTTGCAGACTCTACACAAACAGGCACTGAACACCACTCAATGACGACTGAGTACACAGAGACCGCAAGAGAAAGCGAGATCAAAACAGCGTTCAAGGTCAAAGGCAATCAGGTCAAAATTTAGACCTATGGCAGAAAGAGATGGGTTCACAAAGAAATCTAATACAAGCAACACTTAAACACAAACTAATAGTGACCTGTGGTGAACTTTAAGTGAAAAACTTAAACATTAAAGGTAAGATCATATTAATTGACTCCTTTCAAAATTTAATCAGAACAACAAAAACCCGATATAATCACCAATCAAAACAAGTTCTAGATATAAGGATCTAAAATTATTCTTGATTTTAAATAGAAACAAATATTTCTAATAATATTCCTATCTAGGTACAATTACATAGCTTCTAACTGATTATGAAGTTGAATTTAAAAAGACATCATCCTTGTATGAGGAAAAGGAAGTTAGACCTTTACTATTATTATTATTAAAGTAAGTTATTTTATCATTATATAACTTTCAATGCAATAATCAGAAGACACCTACTCGTAGCATTCTATACTGTTTTCGGGTGCAACGTAGGTATAGGGAATATAGCCTTGTTCTCCTGTCAGCATGTTCCTTGCCAACCACCAATCTCCGTCTCTGCAGCAATAGAAATGATTTAAAATGCTTGACCACAACAGCATCAAGCATAATACGTTACGTCATCGTCACGTCATCATGACCTGACATCATCCTTACATGAGATAATGAGCTTTAAACCGTAATTATTAATTACTACTAATTAATTATAATTATTATTAATAATTATATCTATTACAAATATATTGCCGAAACTCTCTCAATTATACTACTTCAATATACCCACTAGATTTTACTTCTTTCGTTTGATTTTATTTAGCAAATGTAATGGTAAAAGTAAACGGAACTGATAAGGAATTGTGTAAATATTAGTGTAAGAAGTGTAAATATTTCTTTTTAATTACTAAAAATAAAATAAAATTTATAAAGTGAACCAAGATTAAAATATAGTATAGTAACTATATTTTAATATAGTTTAGAAATTATACATACTCCTTAATGATTTCCATGACATCTCCTTTACTGAAATTCAGATCTGGATAATCTGAGTTGGTAGCATCAGTTTCAGCTGAGACAAAGTCATACATTGCTCTCACAACCTTTTTTCCTGCATATAAAACAAATTATATTCCATTAATTGATCAATTTAATCAAGTGATTTTAAATTATTAAATTGAAATGTTAAGTAGACACTTTTTTATCAATAACGTTACAAAATAACAAAGGACTGAATACTAATTTAAGAAACAAATTATCCCTCCTCTATCACATGTATCAAAGCCGTATTATGAATGTATTAATAGTGTATTTGAATGTCTTAATTGCACAGGGGTAGCATCATGAAGTTTTAAATGACAGATCCTGAGGTGAATTGAACTCTCGTGGGTTCAAATCCCAGCCGCGCTGATCTGAGAGCAAAATCTCGGACATTCACTGGACTGGTAGTAAAGAAAATGGTCTAAATTGCAAGGGATAGATATCAACATAGTAGATCATTTCATTATAAAGCATGTTTACTTTTTATGAATTTGCTTATTAGATTTAAAATTCAATCTAAATATGGAGCAGTAAAATACAGAACAGAGACCTGTCTAGACATTTTCTGCTAGCATCATAAGATGTAACTAAGCAGGAAGTGAGGAAGGCAAAGGGAAACTATCTCAGAAACTATATTTTTCAAAGCTAAAGGTTACACTGAGGTCTAGTAAAGTCTTTGTGACAGAAGCAACTTGTTGGCCAGATGAAGTGGCCTCATACTAATTGTGAGAGTAGATTATCAGACTATCAGTAGGAACATGTACTGTAGACCACTTAATGGAAGAACAAAAGACAGCGACTAATAGCCAATGAGAAAGTAGAAAGCCATTAAATCTTATTCATTGTTACATTGCATTTTATATCAAATACTTACCTTCTTTTAAAGCAAATTGAATTTGATGTGTGGACACTCCTTGACTAGTAGGACTTGGTCCATTCGAGGTTCTAGGCTGCAACGGTGGTAAATGGTTACTTTGTTCCCTGACCACACTCTCATTCTGAACCATTTCCAGATTGTTCTCAACATTGTTGTCGGTCTTTTTTATTCCCCCTCCTGGTAGGAACTTTAGACGCGAAAGGCAAGTTCCCATTTTCCTTGCTAAAGCTATCAAAAATAATTTTAAAAAATATTAATGGTCAATTTTTTCAAAGGAAATATATATTATAAATTGCTTAAGAATATTTTAAACCAAAAAGCAATTATTTAAGAATAGTCAGAATTACTTCAAATTCCTCTGTATAATACTTACGGACCATTATATGTTCCTTTTGCTGATACTTTTTCCATTAAATACTACCCCAGATATGATTGATTAATTTCTAGAGGATAGTTAAATAAAGTTTCACTCTTTGCAGACAGCATTCTAATTTTATGAAACATATATTATAATAAGGATAAAAATAGTATATTTCAACAATAACAATATATTATAATAATTTTAAATATTTATATAATTATACATTTATATTATATATACTTATAACAATAATAATATATTGTAATATATATTATAACAATAATAAGATATTTTTCATCCAGGATAAAAATAACTATTTGGCTGCTTGACAATATGTCATTTAGTGCCGTAAAATGTTACAAATCTGATCCAGAAGTGCATTAAAATCCAGCGGATTTGAAATACAGGACACACTAATATGACAAGAGAGTAAAGCCTAGTGTTGACGTATAAATATATTTTGAATCTCTTCCTTATACTGATACTTAATACCTTTGTAATATTAAACTCAGAGAGTGTTGGTAGAAGTTCTGCTAAATTCATGTAAATTAAGGTACCCTGATAATAGCAGAACAAAATAACTCCATATCTATAACCCATGGCTGACCGTCCTGTAATTAGTCAGAGAGTGAATTCGTGAAATTTACGATATTTAATGGCCAGACAATTTTAAAATAGGGTAAAAAGTTCACTAGTAAGCATACGACAACAGCATTTGTAACTAAGTAGCCATGAATCTGACATATTAATCTCAAAATTGTGAGTTTACTATTAGCTTAGAGAGCTAATTAATTAATTAAAGACCTAAATTGTCAATTTGGTTTCTACAGAATTCAACATGTCGTGACTGTGGTACACTTTAGTTACTGGGGTCATATATATACATAAATTTCAATATATTTATTCGATCAAAGTTTAATAGTAAAAAGTATATTTTTCAAATAAAATAATGGTTTACCATTAATAAGTAGGAGAACAAACAAGTAAGAGTTAGGAAACCAGGAAGTATTAAACTTAACAATCTCCTCCAAACTTTCAATTTATTTATCAACAAATCACTCAGCTCCCTTAACCCAACACTGGGCTCTTTAAATTGGTATCTATTGTCGAGATTACTAAATATATATATGATTAATAAATGTAAAGCAGCATTGAATAGGTCCTAATAGAATAGAAAACGAACTGAATTAGATATTTGATGTAATTTAAGTTAATCTTTTATCCAATCAACTTAAGAGCTTAGTGTTCATGTCAAAGCATTTGCTGTTAAGGGGCCAGGGGCGTCCACTCAATGTTAAATTTGTAATGACACAAGTTGCATTATTGGAAAAAAAATAGGGGAAGTGGAAGGAGATACGGAGCTTTAAAATTATGGGAAATGGAAACTCGCGTTTTTATTTTATGACTTGTGAAAATCTTGGAGAAACTTGCGTCGTCGCTTTAGAAGTTTAGAGTGACGCTGAAGGGGCCCAATGGCCGACTTACATGTTGGTGATTAAATTTAATCCTCCTGCTTTTTTATTTCATATCTTTGCACAGATTCTCTAGATATTGGTTTTTATACAGTTTTGTATCTATATTGATTTTTTCGGTTTAGTGCTCGATTTTTCATTATCGATTCGTCGATACCACACTGGTTTGGAAAGCTTTCAGAAGATATTTCTATCCCGCCCTCTGCTGAATGCATACTACATGTCCCGAAAAGAATTTGTATTCGCCGGAATTGATATTTATTTTTAATTTATCTAAATTTAAGTACAATTTGAAAAGGTTACTGTATCAGACATTACATGAATGTATGAATTTAATAATCTTTAGAATATGGACTTTTTGTTTTCAAGAAACTTTACAAAATATCTTAATGTCGAGTCCTAAAGTGTGTCTTAATTAAACATCATTTTGAAGCTCTACTTTAATCGCATTACATATATAAGTAGTTGGTTACTGATACATTGTACACCCTTCGGGGTTACATATAATAAAATTGGAACGATACAGAGAAGATTAGCATGGCCCCTGCGCAAGGATGACACGCAAATTCGTGAAGCGTTCCATATTTTTTGCAAAGATTTCAAAGAAATTCATTCCTTCAGATCAACTACAATCGTAATCATGTAGAAGTGATAAATTTCTCATCTTGTGTACGAATCACTACGGTATAGATTTTGAGTAATTGCGCTTTTTAACTGCACGCGTTGTTAGATACGACTAAAGTGGCCACACACGATCAAATTTATCTGAACAGATATCTGTTCAGATAAATTTGACGGAGCCCACACACGGTCAAATTTAACTGACAGATATCTGAACAGATATCTGAACAGATATCTGTTCTGATAAATGTGAATCGTCCACATACGGTCAAATTTATCTGTTCAGATCTGAGATCTGAACAGATATTTTGGCCACACACGGTCAAATTTATCTGCAGATAAAACTGATGATCGCCCACACACAGTCAAATTTAACTGTTCAGATATCTGATCAGTTATGCTAATTAGCTGTCAATCATTTCCAGACTGCAGCGCGCATGATGGCGTTGATATTACTACAGCCTATTAATATCTTTTTTGAGCTATTTTTAAACTACTAATTTGAGAGCTACCCATCCCCTGATTGATGGTGCCTGTCCAAATGATGGAAGTATCATTTAATGATTTAATAGGTTCATTTTTATTATTTCATTTTTTAATCTCAATTTAAAATTATACCCCTGCCTATTTTGTATGCACAAGTTCAGCTATTATCATTAGTTTTATTTACGTTCACCATACATGTAGATCATATTTAGTCTGTGTTTTTTCAGTGGATTGTGCGTTTGAATCCAGGCCAATTGCATCCGAGGCGAACACTCTAACCGTTACGCCATATCCACCCAATACTTCACTATCAATACAACAGTATAATATAATACTAGTTATAGTCTATACACCGGCATGGTAGGTATTCTGCATCGTTAAGTATTCTGCATCATCGTCACTGTTTAGTTAATATTTCTACATAACCGTATAGCAAAGTTTATTACATGTAGGCCTATATATAACATAACATAACGGCATACTGAGTCAGGAAGCAGAGATGCTTGTTTAATGCCCACTTCCTCCTTCTTCTCCGTGGTTATTAGTAATTGTTTCCTTTTGGTGGCGCATTAATTGCAGCCGGCGCGGATTTAAGAATAACCTTCCATCACTCTGGGATTTTTTCCTTCCTAAGCTGTCAACACTCGGCCTTCCAAGGTGGTCACTCACAAAGTACTAACTGAGGTCGGTGTATCTTAACTTCGATAAATAATGCGCAACTAAAACAAGTGCGCTAAATCCCACCAAACGGCCTGTTTATGAAGTGTTCATCGCGGGAGCTTGTGCAACACTGTATAAAATGCGCATAGCATTTTTATTGTTGAGAAATACAATAGAGATTGACTATAAACACAATTATTATTCTTGGTCTATAGAATTTTAATTTGTTTAGCGAAAGTGTTCAATATTGAAATTTTAAAAATAAAATTTTGATTTGTTTAGCGAAGGTGTTTAATATTGAAATTTAAAAAAAATCCGTTTAGCGTATAGGCCTATCCCTATTCGGGGTCGACACGAAAGGGTCTAGATAGGAAATTGAGTATTAAGGTCACGTGTGTATCGATTTGACACCAACACATTTGCACGATTATGTTTTTATTTTTCACGTCGCAACGCAGTCCCGAACTCGTGACCTCTCGTTCTAGAGGCGAGCTCTCTATCAGTGCGCCACGAGACATTCGATTTATTTATAAAAATCAATATTGAAATTTAAAAATGATATTAATTAATGATAGAAATGATTTTTAATTCGGTAGCGCTTATCTCTGTATGTCAACAGCATCTTTGTGATTTCTAATAATTTTATTTTAATTAGGTCCTACTCATTAAAAAAAATTAATTTCTATTTAGAATGCTCAAATTAAAAAAGGTTTAGGCCGATATGTGCGCCAAAATTATTGGTGAGCGGGACAAGTCTTCAGATCTGAAAACTGACACGGCCACACACGATCAAATTTATCTGAACAGATATCTGTTCAGATGAATATGATGGTTTTTCCATCAGTTTTGAAATCTGACACTCGTCAGTTTTCCCATCAGTTTTTGCCCACACACGATCAAATTTATCTGTTCAGATATCTGAACAGATAAGTTTGATCAGTTAAATTTGATCGTGTGCGGAGAAACTAGGTCATCAGTTCTCTCGTCAATTTTCAAATCTGACGCGGCCACACACGATCAAATTTATCTGTTCAGATATCTGAACAGATATCTGAACATATGAGTTTGATGGCAAAACTGATCGTGTGTGGCCACTGTAAAAGTGGCCACACACGATCACATATACACTACATTATATATACTATATACACTACACTACTACTATATACACTACATTATATACACTATATATACTACACTACTACTATATACACTACATTATATACACTATATACACTACATTATTACTATATACACTACATTATATACACTATACACACTTCTCTACTACTATATACACTACATTATATACACTATACACACTTCACTACCACTATATACACTACATTATATACACTGTACACACTACACTACTACTATATACACTACATTATATACACTATACACACTTCACTACCACTATATACACTACATTATATACACTGTACACACTACACTACTACTATATACACTACATTATATACACTATACACACTACACTACTACTAAATACACTACATTATATACACTGTACACACTACACTACTACTATATACACTACATTATATACACTGTACACACTACACTACTACTATATACACTACATTATATACACTGTACACACTACACTACTACTATATACACTACATTATATACACTATACACACTTCACTACTAATATATACATACATGATATACACTATACACACTTCACAACTACTATATACAATACATTATATTCAATGGACACACTACACTACTACTATATACACTACATTATACACACTACACTACTACTATACTTGTATACACTACATTATATACACTCTACACTACTACTATACTTGCATACATTACATTATATACACTCTACACACTACACTATTACTATATACACTACACTATATACACTGTACACACTACACTACTACTATATGCACTACACTATATACACTATACACACTACATTGCTAACATATACATACATTATTTACACTGTACACACTACACTACTACTATATACACTACATTATACACAATGTACACACTAAACTACTACTATATACATTACATTATATACACTATACACACTACACTACTACTATATACACTACACTATATACACTGTACACACTACAATACTACTATATACACTACATTATACACACTATACACACTACATTGCTAACATATACATACATTATTTACACTGTACACACTACACTACTACTATATATATACTACATTATATACACTATATACACTACTGTACGGGAATGTAGATTAATGTGTTGCTTAATGTGCTAAATGAATACTACTGTTATGCTTGTTGTAAGTGCCAAAAATTCGTGCCAATTCGAAACGCGAAGGTTCTGCTTAGACTGACTCTAAGCAATGGGTTGGTCCTGCTTGGGGTTAGTTTGGGAGCTATTGGATATGGTCTAGTTAATATAAAATAACTCAGACACCGATAACAATATAAGAAACAGGTTACAAACATCAATCACACATATACGCTAAATCTATCTACTAAAAGGTTTCGTGTACCCGTTATAGCAATTACAAATTACATTACGGAAGGTTCAGTCTTGCTGTCTCCTACTTATTGTTCCTAATTTATTAAAACATTGACTAAGTTACGTTATGTAGCCTAAAGTCTTTAGACGTTAAATGCCAAGTGTGTCTGTCTCGAGTGACAGTTCCGTGTGAACTGTTCCGTCAGACAGTCCTGTGTCGACTGTTCCGTCAGACAGTCCTGTGTCGACTGTTCCGTCAGACAGTCCTGTGTCGACTGTTCCGTCAGACAGTCCTGTGTCGACTGTTCCGTCAGACAGTCCTGTGTCGACTGTTCCGTCAGACAGTCCTGTGTCAACAGTCTCATGTCACTCCCTTGAGTAACTAATGATAATTTGTTCCAGTTTATAGTTCAATAAATTTGAATTTCAAACTCGCCACACAATCTTTCATAAGTTCACAAACAAAGTAATTAACAACTGGACAATAGACGTCGTCACAGTACACTACCACCACCTCGGATAGAAAATTTTAAAAGTTAAAATTTTCGAGCATAAACTAATCCTACATAATATTATATCTTCATAGATTTAATCTTTATGCCAAACAACATACATACATCAATGTAAATCGTTCGAGTCTACATACAGACATGCAAGCGCACAACACAAAGCAAACACTCAAAAATACACATAGCAAACAGAAGGACAAGACCTCCAAGACAGGAGAACCAATCTTCCAAAAGAATTGTCAACGCCGATGAAGAAGTCCTAGACCGAACCACGAGGAAGAATAGACTGCCTCCGACTGCGGCCTAGCTCCAATACATGATATTAACACAATCAAAGAGCTGTTAGAACTTATCATTATACAAGCACTAAACTCTAAACAACCACGCCAAGCATCACTAAATCAACACAGTGACCTCGCGTCAATGAAGCAGCTCCATGAATCGTAAATTATGAGACTTCAAGGCTAAATTCATTAATTACGTCGTTGTAATTTGTTTAAGAAAACAAATAGAATAATATAGGAATAGAATACTATTAAATTAAGTGCGCTAAATCCCGCCGATAAATCAAAAAATAACTAATCTCTACAGAATTCACAGTGGATGAGAATATGGGCGTTAAACGATTATTAACTCATAGTGAAGCGTATAAACGCTAGAGAGAGAGCGAGAGAGAGAGAGAAAGGGAGAGATAGATTGAGAGAGAGAGAGAGAGAGAGAAAGAGAGAGAGAGAAAGAAAGAGAGAGAAAGAAAGAGAGAGAGAAAGAAAGAGAGAGAAAGAGAGAGAGAAAGAGATAGAGAGAGAGAAAAAGAGAGAGAGGGAGAG
>CAJHZI010000602.1:0-55000 GCA_905160935.1 Enchytraeus crypticus
TCTTTACCAAAACAATGTTCAGAATTTTAGCTAGGTCTATATTATACTAAGCCTATAATTAATATGGATTAATACGAAGTCTATCAAATCGGGTTCTTCGGTCCTCTTCTTTACTGTTTCGTTTTTCATCTTCTCTTTCTACGGCTGCTGCTGCGTCTCTTCGTTTTTGTTCTTCCTTGAGAACCTCGATTAAGCACATTAAGCTATCGATTCCACTTTGAGCTTGCGAAATTTCATCCAAAACTTGTACATTTCTGATATTATTTATAGTCGCTGTAATATTCGGCTCATTAATGTATTTACTATTTCGCAAACAATGCCTTAATCTTCGCATTGCTAATCCTATACGTTCACATATTCCATCGAGCTTCTTTCTGCTATTCATAGACATTCTCCAATTACAGCAAACTGTGTCAACTTTTACGATAAACTATGTCAAGTTTTCTAAACAAACGAAAAGATAGGTCAAATTTTCAAAAAAAACGAAAAACTATGTCAAATTTTCAATACTTCATTGGCTGATATATATATAGAATAGAATGTGATGTAAATAATTTAGCCGGTGACGGTATATGATAGGGCCATGTGTTTCTAATTTATCAATAAGCGTTTACATTACATGTACAACTGCACCAGGAAGTTTTTATTTGGCGACTAATCTAATAGTTTTTCTCTATATATTTGTCTTATACATATTTGTTACTGGTATCCACTCATTAAACTTATCACTATAGCCCATCCATTTAACTAAACCATGTTCAACACCATCTATTATTTTCTTTCGTAACACTTTCTCAATTCTATATATTTCTTGCTTAGTCTTTTGTAATTCTTGTTCATAAAAACTACCCTCTAATACCTCATCCCTTGTATCTTTTAAAACATAAGTTACAGGCCTTGTTAATTTGACTTCATGTATAGCATATACAGCTTCAGACCAATTAGGTAAATATCCTTTCTCGAAGACGCCCTTTATTCGGCTAATTCTTACTTTATCTCCAACTTTAAACTTAGGTTTCTTAAGTTTTTCTGGTGTAGGCCTAACCATATCTATGCTATCAACTAATTTACTACATTTACCTGGAGTCATACCTGTAGTGCTATGAACAGTATTATTATACTCAGTAATTAACCTATTTAGCATATCAACCCAGTTTCTAGTATTTTCAGCTGTAAATCTTTTCCACATCTTTTCCTTTAACGTCCTATTAAACCGTTCAACTACACATGATTTATGCTCTCCATAAGTAGAATATCTATTAATGTTATTTTCCTGTAGCCACTGATCCATATTTTTATTATAAAATTCTTTACCTTGATCCCCCCATATATGCCTAGGTCTCCTACCCGAATCCTTCACTATAGTTTTAAATGCTTCAGTCACTGTTTCACCTTTCTTATCTTTCAAAGGTACACTCCATACATATTTTGAATATACGTCAATAACATTTAACATGTATTTATAACCTTTATTCACCTTACTCCATTCCTGCATATCGACTAAATCTGCACCCCAAATATCATCCACAGCATAAACTTCTACTTTTCTCCTTTCAAACTTCCTTCTAACAGGTTTATGTAATTCTTCAGCCAGTTGCTCAAAGGGGTCAGTTAAGACCCCTTCTTTAAGTTTTTTGAATTTATACCTAACCCAAATCTTGCTTTATTCTTCATTATAACACTAACCAATTGTGCCATGTTTCTTTGAGTACTGTCAAATTTAGGATCATTAGAAATTTCATAGGCTCTATGCGCTAAAGCTTCATCGCTAATATTTCTACTTGCTGTACCTGTATTGTCTGTATAAAATTGATCATGTAACTTACACATACTATCCAACTCATTAATACCCTTATACCCTTCTCTACTCCTCTGTTCATACTTTGTACCAGGACCGCAATAAGAATACTTATTTTGATTATTAAAGGATCCATTATTTACATATTCGCCTTGATTTGATGGCAAGTGTAATTCACCAACGGTATTGCCGATTTTTGATAGAACGTCATTAAATACACCTTGCCCACTTTTTGTACCTGCGATGAATTTACATTTTTGCTTACCACATACTGTACATACAGCAATTAACATTTTTCTGTTATTTTTAGAAATTCTTTCTTGTATATTTGTTGAGTCAGTCACGGCTCTACATTTTAAGCAGTACATATTTACCGGCTTTAAAAACGGGAAAGATCTGACAGACTGTCAGTATTTACAGTATAAAATTTTTTAATAACTTTCCATCCTAGGCGTTTGCCCATCAGATGTTAATCTAAATAATCTATCTGATATTATTATCGCATGTAGATGAGTTTCTGCAGGTATAGGTTGCTCAAATTTTAGTTCTAGACTAATGCTCATTGCATTTGATCTTACCTGTTCACTCTGATGTCTTACATCAAATACTATAATAGGATATAACTCCTTGTAACTAAGTAAATTTATTTGATTGCCACCTATTAAATTATTTATTCCATAGTAATCTTTCTTGAAATTTTCAGCCATTTCATAAAGTTTAACGTAATCATTCTTTGCGTAATCAATATCTATATAATCTGAGGGATATCTATCTCCATTCAACTTAACACAAGCTGAGCTTAAATTAACATGATCGAATATTGCAGGATTTTGTTCTTGGGTACGAGTCGTATCAGTTTGAAATGAAAGTATTATCCATCTTGGTTTTTCCACACCTGCTGAACTATTTAACATCCAGTTAAAGCTACGGACATTTTGAATTACAGTAGTATGCTCATCACTTCTTGCAGAAAAATGTAATGGAATAAGTGCTTTATTTTTCACTAATTCTAACAGTTGAGTTCGTTTAACTGGAGACGGTATTACTTGTGGAATAATCCATCTAATATCATTCATTAATATTTTACCTGCAGGAACACCATTTGCCCTGTGTATTGGTAAATCATCACTACCTCTTGTGAATTTTAAAATGTGCTCCATATTATATAAGACCTTGTCATATTCTGAGAATCCGAAAATGTGAGAAAAAGGTATAATGAATGAAAAGTTTCCTCTTGGATCAGAACTCATAAGAAGTTTCCTGCGCACATCAAAACCCTGATTAAAATTATTATTTCTAGTAGGCCTATAACCTGCTGCAGGGGCAGCCACAGATGCATTAATTTCGTTACTATCTGCACTAGAAGATGTATCTTTACTCCAACACTGTTTTAGACCTGAACTACTGTTAAAATCATCTGGATAAATTAGATAACCTAACATTGATGTAGTTTGTCCAGGAAAATTTAAAGTTTCCATTATTTGCCCACCTAACCTGTACTCAATACTCGAAAACATATACATTACAGCATTATTAATTAAAGCTATTTGTGCATCAGCTGCATAAACATCATTATTATCGTTTGCTCTAACTAGCTGACCCTTTACCTCAATGTAACTTTGAGAAGGAATATAATAAGCATCGCTAGCCGGAGTTCTAATTTCAATTGTATGACCAAAGTTATTAAAATCAGCTTTACTTTGAGGAATGAAGGTCTTATAATCTTTTCTTTCAATACTGTTATCAACTTCCACTTGAGTTTGTAATATAAGTACATCGTTATCTACTTCAGTCTGCATTTACTAGTTTAAAATCTCTTTATACCGCTACCAGATCTTAATCTATCCAATATTTGTTGTGAATTAGGATCTAACTCCTTCTTCTTATCAGTAGAGAGTTTATTAATTAAAGCTTTACTTCCTTCTGTAAGGGCCAAACCCCCTACTTCTCCAACAGCCTTTAACATTGGTTTAGCAATCAAATCCTTATTTTGAAAAATATATGAAGCAATCCTTTTTAGGATATCTACAAAGCCAGAACCATACACCATTTTTCTTTTGGATGTGTACATTTGATTCTTCTTTCTCACGAACATCCTTATTTAAACAGATATAAAAGATCTGGCCTCTCTAATCAGTATATCAATTGTAATTTTTTCTCCCATTAGGTCAATAGGTTTATTATCTTGGTCCGTTAACCAGATTCTAATACTTTGTATATCAGGTCTTCCTACAACTGGAAGAAATATTAATTCAGGACTTGGTCTCTCTATTACTTTATATCCTGGACTTACTCTTTGTGTAAAGTTATATATAACATTTGATCTATAACTATTAACATAAGTACCAATAATAATGTCACAGTGTACCAGTATTGAGTTTACTTTTTCTATATCTATTACGTTTGGTGAATAATGAACACCACTCCCTAATTTTTCATTTGTAAATCCTAAAGTTCTACCTATCGAATTTTCCACTCCAAAATCTACCATATAGTTTTCATTAGGTATAACAAGTAATGTCTTAAACGTTGGTTTATAATAATCAATATCAATTTCAAAATTCGGATCTGCTACTTTTATTTTTGCATTAATTACAGCCAATTCATAAGCACCCTTATCAAATGTGATTATTTTCCAAGTAACCCCCTTATCTGTAGAGTATTTAAATTTATTATTAGTTTCTGTAATATTTGGTACAGAATTATAGGTGTGTAATGATAAAAAGGCTGCTTCATATCTTTTGCTTGTATTAAGATATATTGGAGGATTTAGAATTGTGGTAAAATCGGTTGTATGACTGGTCAGTGTTAGTTTTGCCATTTTGTATTTACTAGCTACGAAGTTGCTAGCTGTCTTCGACAGACTGATTTAAAATCAGGAAAGACGTGACCAAAGGTCACTATAAGTAAAGGTTATTACTCTTCAAGATTTGATCATGGGTATCCTTACAGATAATTTTATTGTTCAATAATTCATCTAAAATAGTAATAATGGTATTATAAACTCCATTATTACCAGCATGATACGATGCAATATATTCTTCCAGTTTTTGAAGTAAATCATTTGCATCATTATATACTAGAGCGTAGTTTGTTTTAGGCCTCCCTCTTCCACATTTCTTTTTAACAAGTTTCTTTTTCTTTTTACCCTCACCAACTACTTGTTTACTTTCCTGAATATACTTTAACCTTTTCTTATATTTATCTAAAGTGACCCTTTGTG
Organism: Enchytraeus crypticus; assembly: GCA_905160935.1. Classification (NCBI taxonomy): domain Eukaryota; kingdom Metazoa; phylum Annelida; class Clitellata; order Enchytraeida; family Enchytraeidae; genus Enchytraeus; species Enchytraeus crypticus. Next base: position 5,022 of record CAJHZI010000602.1, read on the forward strand.
ATTCATATATTCCTTTCTCTATATCTGTCTTCTTAGATAATCGATCTTCTCTCAATTCTTGTGCAAGACTTTTTATCTTTGTTGTAACCTCTTTTAGAATTTCAGGTATTTCACCAATGATAGAATATACTGCATGTGGAAGTGGTAAACTTAAGTCCTGTAAATTTTCTATATCTGTTTCATTAAAGCCTCTGTTTAAGTCAACTCTTGGAGCTTTAGGAGTAGATTCCTTCGGTTCTGAAAATACGTCTGAAAGACCTGACATATCTTGTATTGCTTGCCTTAATGCGAGTCTTTGGTCGTAACCTGGAAGGTTACCTGGACTTTGTCCAGCATTATCTCGAAGTGCTAAAATCTGAGCTTTGCTCAGCAGCCTATCGGCTGTATTATTTAAGCTTTGTTTCTCATCAGTGATAGTTTTCATAACTTCTTTAGTACTATTTATGATTGGTTGGAATAATTCTGATTGACTCTCATATGTTTGTTGCTTTCCAACTTTCTCATCTCTGAACATTTCCTTAACCTCATTTTTAACCTTACTATATGTTGTAGGATCAAATTTTACCAGCATATTTATACACGATAAAACACATTTCTATGTACTTCTATGTATTTTTATGTATTTGTTTGGAACATATAAAGTATCATAATTTAAGAGATATCGACCACATTCAGGAGGTTCCCAAAGATTGATTACTATATATCCGTGCTTCTTAGACCAAGCTTTATCGCAAAGTTTCTCAAACTCCTCTAACCCCATATCACCTGAAATATGTGTATCATAGAAATATTTTACTGTCTTTTTATCTTGATGAAACAAAATAAATATATTAGCATTTTGGCGTATTCCATGTTTCTTTAAATGATGTAAGCTTTGACATAAATAAAATGCATTTACATTATTATGTCTACCTCTACAAAAGTAATCTGTCATAACTTTTTGATCCTCACTCATAACATCATCGAAAACTACAATATGGGTTTTATCTTTATCAAGTTCTTCTGGACCTACAATACTCGACTCATTAGGATTGTACAAAGTAACAATGTCAGAATCCAGTTCTGTATTAATGTCCTGTAAATATCTGTAAGCATCTTGAAAAGGTGTTGTGGTGTATATCATCACGTCATCATATTTTAAAACTTTATTTAGTAAGAAATTAAGCATCAGATTAGTTTTTCCACATCCCGTACTGCCTGCTATTATCATAAATATATATTTAGGAAAAATATCTGCATGTTTCTTGTGTTTTTTATTACCATATAGGGGTATTAGTATTTGTGAAAAATCTGTGTTTAGAGACATTAGTTCTTCAACTTTGTTCTGATTTACTAGCTACGATTTGAAACAAATGATTAAGTACATCGTGAACACTTTTACCCTTGTTTAATTCCCTAATAACATAGATAGAGTAATGACCGCATATGATTTCATCCCTAGCTTGTATTTTATATGTACTGAAATATCTGTTTTTTTCTGAACAATAATTCTTAACCTCTAATGGAGGTTCGAAACCAAAACTATCAAAGTAATAACAATTCTTACCCTTAACATAAAGACTAACCCAATGTGTTCCTTGACCCTCACTATCATCCATATTTAATATTAGACTTTCGCTAGTGCTAGCCTTGCCTTTCAACTCATCTCTCATAAACACACTTTTAAAGTTTTTAATTGATTTACATTTTTCCATAATATCAAAATTACTTAAAGGTTTTAGTGGTAAAGGAAATTTACTTAGAAATTTAGGGAAAGTTAACACTTGCACGTCTTTTTTTTCCTAAAAAAGAACCTGATCCTTCTCTTTCTAAGTATAAACCGTTACCCCACACTACACCTCTAAGTCTTTTTGGATTACCTCCTAAACCAATCTTCTTTAAGAGGTCAGATAAGATCTTTCCAACCAAGGGTATTGGCTCCACAGCATCGCTAATTATGCCTGATCCTTCTCTTTCTAAGTATAAACCTTTACCCCACTTTGCTCCTCTAAGTCCTTCTGTATTACCTTCTAAACCATATGACTTTAAGGTATTTGATAAGGGTATTCCATAAAATGATATTGGGTTAGAATTTGATATGTCTGACTCTGATGGAGCCACCTGTTTGCTCGAATTACCTGTACCACTTGTTCCTCCCGCTAATCCTAAAAGACTTAAAGCTGCAGGAAGTAAGCGAAGGAAAGCCCCTAGGAATCCTCCAGTTTTTTCCATATGCTTAAGTTGAGTTTTACTAAGGGTTAGTTCCACACCAGCATTAGCTTGTTTAATTTTATTTAACTGAGTCTTCGTTAAAGGAAGATTGATATCTCCTGTTAAATTCTTTTTAGATAGTTTAATTACAACTTCAGTACCTTTATCACATGCATGCTTAATTTTAGTTGCTTGTCCTGATGAAAGTGTAACACCGTGATTTATATATATTGTGTCATTGTCCTTATTTACTCTTACTAAATGAGTAACAACTCTATTTTAAAATCAGGTTCTACAGATAAACAAAAGGTTAATGATTCTAGTTTTAAAACCTTGTATAGAATGCTGGACAAAGTCCAGGTAGCCTTTCAGGCTGCTATAGATACAAAACTTGATAGAAATATTACTAGTGATATCAGTTTGAATAATAATAGAATAACAAATGTAAAATTACCAATTAATGATAACGATGTAGCTACAAAGGGGTATTGTGATTATATTAAAAAAGAAACTACTCTAGCAGCAGTGCAACTAGCCAATCTACATATAGAAGAAACTGTGCAACCTGTTTTAAATTCAAAACTGAATAAAAATGGGGGTTCAATGACTGGTAACCTTGATATGAATAATAATCGTATAACTAATGTTGGAAATCCCGTTGATGCTCATGATTGTATAACAAAAGAATATTTTGAAACAAATTCCAAATTAGGGGATATGAATTCTAGTGATGTAACTAATAAATTATACGTGCTCCTTAATGGCACGTATGATAATATACTTGCTGAGAAACTTTGTAAAATTGGAGAAGTTATTTCTTTAGTGTTAATGAAAAATAATTTACTAGATCAATACAATTCAAAGCAATTCATTAATTCCTTGACTTATGCTATATCTATGTATAACATTTACAAGAATATCTTTGCAGGAAATATGGAAGATCTTGAGGAGAGTTCTATATTCGGGGGTTTAAAAGTTAATATGATAAAGTTGATAGAGCTTTTACCTCAAGATATATTTCAAGAGTTAAAGGCCGCTCTACTTAAAGAACAACTATTTTTAGCTCCTGAAAAAGGTACAAGGAAAAGATACAGAAGATTTTTAAATAAAACTGTAAAAGAAGTTGATCCTGATAACACTAATGAAGAACTACAACTTTTACTTTATAAAAACTTACTCATACTTGATTTAGGTTTTGTTTATTTAAATGATTCATTGCTATATACATTACTAAAATAATAATAATGGGAATGGAGGTGTAAATACAGAATCGTAGTCTATCATTTTGATCTATTAAAGACTTAACATTTCTCTCAAGTTTCGTTATTTCACTATTCATTTATTTGCTTTTTTATATTCGCATTCATTTGTTTCATTCTAGCTTGATTTCTTCTAAATATTTTCATAGCTCTATCTCGTATTTCATTATCTGTGGAAGGAACAATTACAGTCTTATTTCTAAATTCATTTAACCTATTTTCATCAAACTTTCCTAAATTATCAACTTTATATCTTAGTTCTTCGTTTTCTTTCTCTAACATTTCATTATCGCAGTCTACTAAGATTAATTGTTGAGTAACGTAATTTAAGGCTTTATGAGCTACATATTTATCTACAACCTCATTTTTGAATCCTTGAATTTTATCTGCATCAGATAATTTACTCATTTCATTCAGTATGGGTTTTAAATCATTGGTCCATTTACTTTTTTCTTCTAAGGGTATTAGATCCATTTACTAGTAACAAAAGTTTATTCAACTTGTAAATTGGCTAAACTAGTATTAATCATTTTCTCCAGTTCCTCATCTTCATACTCAACTTTGTTGAGATCCAAACCCTCTGGGTTTGCATGGTTACCTGCAACAACAAGGTCACTACGTGGTTTATGTTTTCTCCGTTTGCTCTCAATTGGTCTAGATTGGTCTGGTTTGGTCTCAAGTGGTCTAGGCACATCTGGTTTGGTCTCATTTAATCGCGTTTTGTACCCAAGTTGTTTGAGACCGGTATTCAGGGTATTATGACTTATGTGATGAGTTTTACAATATTTTGATTTACTAGTCTTCTTATCAATATTCATGTATTCATTTAGAAAAGTTATAGCATGATCTCTGCACTTTATTAATTTCAATTCATTAAAATCTTTAGGAATATCCTTTTTATTAGTCTGAGTAAAAGATCTATGTTTATCTTTAACCTGTTGTAATTTAGATCTTTCCCTTCTACTTTCAGAGGGTAGATAAGATTTAACTGTAATATTAGAAGTATTCATTTACATGTATCAAAAGTCATCACTTTCATAATAACTGTATGCCCATTTAAATTTTTCTGTATTCTCTAATTTAGAATGTATGGCATCCGTATTATACGGCCACACATAGTAAATGAGCATTAAAGTATCCTCAGAAAGTCTATTAAAGTCGATTCCATCAAGCTGTATATGTTCAATCATTTTAAAATCGTCACCTGATATGCCTCTAGTCTTCATCAATGACAATTCAACGCACAACTTATCGATCAAAACGTAAGTTTCGTCAGTAATGCAACTATGGTTAATTCCTCTGCAGAGTGTAACTTCCAAACGCTTAAAAACTGGCCATTTTAAAAATGATGATTTTTCGGAATGCTCCATACTCCTTAATTTTTCTAAAGTTGTATCTAGCACCTTTCTCAAAGCCATATCTTGTAGTCGATTCATTGTCGGCACCATTTATAGTACACATAATTACATAAAAGAAAAAATATAGAACACTTTAAATATTGTGTTTTATATTATGTTTTATGTAATTATGTGTGTGTTTTTAATACTAACTTGAGAAGTATTCATTTATTAGCGATGGAATTTTGGAAATGTTTATTGGATTCAATATGTCTAGAGTAATTATGAAGTGTCATGGTTTTATCACAAATATCACAGTAATACTTTTTACTTGCATATTTCTTTACAGCTCTTATTTTAGATTGTTGTCTCTCTTCCTCTGTATCATACTTTTTAACTCTTCTAGTTATATCGCCAGATAAAATAATGGCTTCCATTTATTTAGCAATTTATTTAATGAAAGAATTTTTCTTTTATATAATCTTTTACTTAATAAATGGTGTTGACAAATGATGAGTTAGAAAGGCTAAAGTTATTTAATCATCTATCAGTAATGAAGGTAGAATCGATATTAGGTCGTAAAATAACAAATGATGAATTTATAAATATTGAAAGTATGGTAAACAATGCTTCGACATTTTCAAACGTCACGAAAAAAAGTCAAGCAGTAAAAGCTAAGGAAGGTACTAGCACTAAAGTACGTGTAAAAAGTCCAAAAAGTAATAGAAATATTGACGTAGGCGGTCGTGCATTTAAAAAGTTACTTAAAGAGGGAAAATATACTTACGATGAAAAAACCAATAATTTTATAAATATAGATAATAATAAACCTGTTGCGAAAGAAGAAGAACCTAAAGCTAAAGTTTTTGTGAAAAAACCGGATAGTAAACGAAAGATTTTAGTAGGTGGTAAAGCATTTAAAGAGTTACTTAAGGAATATAGTTATGACGAAAAAACTCAGGAGTTTACTCTTCTTGACAGTAATAAAGCAAAAAAACCTAAAACTGTTTATAGTCCAGTAAGTAGAAGACAAATTCAAATAGGAGGTAAAGCATATAAAGCCTTACTTGAGGTATATGAACATGATAAAGAAAAAAATATTATGATTCGTCGTGATGGAGCAGAAATTCCTATATTAGATGGATCATATTGGGTATTTAATGAATCAGATTCAGATAAAATAGTGAGAGAGATGGTAGCTAAAGAAAGAAATATCTATGGTGAAGAGAATGAAAGTAAATATTTAAAACTATATTGTTTCAATTATATAGATTCTTTGAATAAGATTTATGAATGTTTTGATAAAATATATCATAAAGAAAATAATGCAATAAAACTAAATATTAGTTTTGGTTATGTAACTGATAAGGATGGAGAAATAAGTCTTTTCAAACCTGGTACTAATAACTTATTTTTTGAGCAACTTTTTGTAGTGAAGGATCTAAATGATCTTAAACAACTAAAACATAGAGTAACAAAAGAGACAATAGAGAACCGTTTGATAGAAACTCTTAAAGATTCTAAGACAATAATTCTTGGTATATACGCTATGGCTGTAGAAATCACTAGATTAGATTTCCTAATAGGAGCTAATATTGAGTTGCCAACATACATTAAACAATGTAGAACTATTATAGCTTTAGAAAAGGCAGAGAACAATATGTGTTTTTGGGCATGTATAGGAATAGCTGAAGGATGTAGACCAGATCGTTATATAGCAAGGGTGAGAGAGTTATTTACTGAGTTTTATAACGGAAGAAGAAGAATTGATACTTATACAGGTTTTGATTATATTAATGAATTAGATCGTTATGAAGAGTTTAATAAGCGTCATGCTATAAATATAGTTAGTTATTATGAAAATGGAGCTATATCGTATGTTCGTAAATCACCATTCAATGAAACTCGAGTACCTATTTATTTAAATCTTTATCTTAATCATTTCTCATATATCACTGATATTCATAAGTTTGGTAACAAGAAATATTTATGTACAAGATGTGATATGAGATTTAGAGATAATTGGGATTTACAAAGTCATCTTGAAACTTGTACTTTAGAACAAAAGGATATATTTAATAAGTACCCAAAGTTATGGGAAAAGAAAAGAAATATAATTGTAGAGTTATCTGATTACTATGATGTAGATGTAGACTATAAATATCCTTATATGATGGTGTTTGATTTGGAATCGCTTCTTCAGAAAATGAGGCAACTAGTAGAGAGAGTAATAGTGAGAGATCCAGAAACTAAGAAAATGATTAAAATAGACAGCGCTAGATTTAGAAGACTGGTTAAACAATATCCTTATGATGACCAAAACAAGGTATTTTTTCCACTTGCAAAAGAAAAAGAAAGTAAATTAAGATATATTACTAGACATATACCAGTTTCGGTATCAATAGCAACTAATGTACCAGGGTTTAATTTGGAAGAAGAAGAAGAATTTATATTGTCTAAAAACCCGAGAGATTTAGTTAAACTTATGTTTGAATATTTTGATAGAGTTGCAGCAAAGGCTAAAGAGCTAATGTTTATTCAAATGAAACCATTATTAGATCGTTTGGAAGAAAAAGATAAAGCTGAAGTTGAATCTTACTGTTCTGTTATACCGATTGTTGGGTTTAATAGTGGATTTTATGATATTAACTTACTAACTAATGAAGGATTCATAAATGAAATATTAGCTAGAGATAAAACACCTTTTGTTATTAAAGAAGGGAACAGATATAAAGGAATAAAAACGAATAGCTTTTTATTTCTGGATCAGATGAATTACTGTGCACCGGGAACAAGTTTAAGTAAGTTTATTAAGTCCTATGATATTGATGAACAGAAGGGTTGGTTTCCTTATGAATGGTTTGATAGTTATGATAAGCTGGATTACCTAGTTAAGGATTTAAAAATAGAGGATTTCTATTCATCGTTAAAAGACGAAAAGATGAAAGAAAAAGATTTTAATAAACTTATGGAAATATGTAAGGAAAAGAAAATAGTATTAGTTAAAGATTTATTGAGATGGTATAATAATTTAGATGTTGGACCAATGTTAAAAGCATGTTTAAAACAAAAGGAATTATATTATACGTTTAAACTAGATATGTATAAAGATGCATTTTCACTTCCTGGTTTAGCTGAAAACGTTCTGTATCAGTTTCAAATATTAGGTTTTGAAGAATATTTACGAAAAGCAAAGCCACATAAAGCTGGACCTGTATTTCAATTAGATGATTTGGAATTAGAGAAGAGAATAAGTAATTATAAAAAGCAAGATGAAGATAAGAAAAGAGATTCAAGTCGAAATGTGACAGTTGAAGATGTTAGAAATATATTCAGTAGAGATAATTGGCGTTGTCATTATTGTTGGAGTTTTCTGTGTAGAGATACTTGGTCATTAGATAGGATAGATTGTAAGAAACCTCACGTTAAAAATAACTGTGTTTTATCTTGTCAGAGATGTAATAAAGCTAGATCAGATAAACCATATAAAGAGTTTTACAGACATAAAGCGCTATTGAGATGGGAAAAGTATTATAATCCTATGATATGGTTATTTAGTGAAGAAAATAAGGATGCTTTTTATAAATTAAAACAAAATATAACTGGTGGTGCATCCATTGTATTTCATAGGTATCATGAAAAAGATAAAACGAAGATTAGTAGAGTAAATTATGATATAGGTAAAAAGGAATGGGGTTACAACAAAGAAGTAGGGAAAACAGTGAAGAAAATAGTTGGTTATGATGCAAATGCGTTGTATTTATATTGTATAGGTGAAGAAATGCCTTGTGGTAAATTATATTGGCAAGAAACTAGTGATTGGGTAAAGTATGAAAAAGAACTTATGACGGATTCCTTCTTTGGATTTATGGAAGTTGATATAGAAGTACCTGAAGATAAATGGAATTATTTTAGTGAGATGTGTCCGATATTTCAAAATAGGGAGTATGATGAAACTATATGTGGAGAATACACACAAGCTTTACTTGAGAAGTTGGATAGAAAACCTACGAAAAGTAAAAAACTTATGGCTACATTAAAGGCGGAAAAGATATTAATTAAATCTACAAGACTAAAATGGTTAATAGAACATGGATGTATTGTTAGTAAGTTACATGGAGTTATTGAAGCTAAGAGAGGAAGAGTACTGAAGGGTTTTATGGAATGGGTATCAGATGAAAGAAGAAAAGGAGATATAGATACAAAGTATGCAATAATTGCTGAAGGGTGTAAACTTATTGGTAATTCAGCTTTTGGAAGAACGGGTTTGAATAAGAATAAATTCAAAAAGGTTAAATATTGTACTGAAGCACAGTTCAATAGAGCTAAAAACGATCACTTTTATTATGGTGCAAAAGAATATAATGGAGTGTATGAAGTAACTAAAAGAGCTAGAAAGGTTTATCAAGATATGCCTATCCAAGTTGCATGTAGTATATATGATGATTCAAAGTTAAGGATGTTACAGTTTTATTATGATTGTATAGATAAGTATATAGATAGATCAGATTTTCAGTATATAGAGATGGATACAGATTCTGCTTATATGGCTATGACTGATGATTTTGAGAAATTAATTAAACCTGAATTAAGGGATGAGTTTGAAAAGGAAAAACATAAATGGTTTTCAACAGATAAATATTCAAATAGAACTCCAGGATTGTTTAAGATTGAATATGAAGGAGAAGGTATGGTAGCTTTATGCAGTAAAACATACTATGTATGGGGAAAAGATACAGGATGTAATCCTGATTCATCAAAGATGAACAAAAACAAAGCATCATCAAAAGGTTTACAGAAGCGTAATAGTATTATAAATAAAGAAAAATATATACAATGCTTGTTTAATAGTGAGATTATTAATGGTGTTAATAAGGGGTTTCGGTTTGATAAGAAAGAGATGAAAACATATGAACAGAATAAAGTAGGGTTATCTCCTTTATATACAAAAGGAGTTGTAATGGATGATGGTATCCATATTAGACCTATTGTATTCTAGAGGGTTGATATTATAAATAGATGTTGCTATAGTTTCGATACAATATAAATAATAAATATTATTATTAGTAGTATCTAATCCGGGATTACACTACTACATGGTACTTTCTGGAGCGATTTTTTATAGAGTTTTATTTAGTATTTTTGGCGAGCGAACGGGGAGAGAGCGAGACAAAAATAGTAAATAAATCGCTATAAAAAGGGGTGTCGCTCCAGAAGTACCAGGTGGTAGTGTAATCCCGGATTAGATACTTGCGAGGTTCAAATCCTGGGCTCGCCGGTCACTCACATCGCTTTCGAGTGCATGAGGAAACTGACGTCAACATTAGCTTACATATATATATATATATATATATATATATATATATATATATATATATATATATACATATATATACGTGTATGAGGGCTAAGATGAAGTCTTTTTGTGATGAAGTCTTGAAATGTTTTGATCTCGCTCTCTCTTGTGGTCTCTGTGTACTCAGACGTCATCGTGTGGTGCTTTGGCGCCTGTTTGTGTGGAGTCTGCAAAAGACGTTCCTGATATTTCCTTATGGCGAGAAACCGGACGTTAAATTCTTATTGACTGATATTGATTGATTGAAGTCTTTTAGGTCGAAATGTAAAAATTTGAAAGATGAAAGCGATTAACATAGATCTACATGTACATGTATATTTACCGGTGTCGTTCATACATTTATAACTATTGTTCAAAATCAATTGTAAGAATTTTTATACGAAGCAATGAAAGTTATGATTGTAATAAAAGTGTACAATTTTGTATCTACAATTTGTATTTATCGCTTTTCTTAAAATTTCAAAGCAGCTTAACTCTAGTTTCATCCTCCGACGAAATGAAATGTTAGAGAAAGATCAACAATATATTTGCAGATAAGTAATAACATATGCTTACAAATGTAAATCATATTATTGCGAAAATGATTAGGCCCATAATGACATGTATGGATTTTACTTGTAATGTCATATTACATTCATTAAGCGGTTTAGTCCATTGTTATTCATTGGTCCTATGAATGAGTTCAAGAATATTGGTTGGAAACTAAAGAAGATGGAAAATGTGGACTAAAAAGTCACTTAGAACTGTACATTCAAAGGAGGTCTTTGTAGCAGAAAGGAGCTGCTACAGAATAGCATCAACTCTGCCGGGAATGGCTGTAGAGTTGATGCTACATGTACATTGTTGTTGTTCACTCTCAACAATAAACTTTCACTCTCTTCATTTCTCGCAATAATCTTTTCCTTTCTCAATAAACATTATCGGCATACACCAGACACCGCTACACTGGAGCTGTTCTGCCTTATATCTGGAATACCGTCACTAACGCCATGTACACTCAACGCATCACTGGACTCTGCTGTCTCTGCATATCTAAACTTAATCCGTTTGAAACCATCAAAACCATTGACCACTGTATACCCTGCAAAGTTTTTCCACTTGGTTCGGTATTGGTGGCAATATCATTGGCTAGTTAACCTCATATATCTCGTCGAAGATACCCTTAAAATAAGAGTGCAGAAGTATGCCTTTCTAGTTTTCAATTTTTACTCCTCAAGTAGAGTGTACATCAGGGCTCTGTGCTTACTCCTACACCATTGAGCTCTATCCACTTGACCAACAAATATTAATAGGATGAGATACTCGGCTACACTTGTTTACCCCCGGCGACTCTTATCCTGATGCGAAAGCCCCTGTCTACAGCTTCAATCAATCCCGCTAAGAATGATCAGTTTATGCTGTTTGCTACACTTCAATAAGATTTAAAACCGAATGATTCATTCCTTTCCTCTCTCTCTCTCTCTCTTCTCTCTCTCTCTCTATCTCTCTCTCTCCCTTTCTCTCTCTCTCTCTCTCTCTCTCTCTCTCTCTCTCTCTCTCTCTCTCTCTCTCCCGATGTACTCTGTGTATCAACTACTCCAGTTTCTTGTGCTAGGAATTTCAAGGGTGTCAGAGCAGAATGTTTTGGAATGGAAATCCCTGACAACACTGTAGTTGCATACACCATGCACTTCTGATGGATAAATTAAGACTTGTTCCCATATTTATGCACAATTTTAATTACTGCTTTTTCACTTAAATGAATTAATAATATAGTTAATTGTTGTATTGCTAATGGGGTCTAAATTTTTGTTCCAAGTTAGGCTAACGTTAGTACCAACGGATATGCAATGTGCAACATAAGTCTAATTAGTTTTAAATAATTGAATAGCCTCATTGCTGTGATTACTTACTGGCTGGTAAATAAACTTGTTGACAAAATAAACTGTGCAAGTTGATGTAATAAAATGATAATTCTGAACATTGCTCCTTGTATTATCTAACCGCAAAGAATTATGTTCCTAATTACCTTGACTTTAAATTGATTTCCTGGTGAGCTTATAAAAATAGTATTTGTCTAACAAAATGTAAAGTAGTATTTTGAACGATGATCAATAATTGACCGGCATTAAGCTGTACATAACAGGTCTCTCCAGGTGCTCCTTTTACGTATCAACATATGTTTTTGTAAGTCGTTTGGAAGACCCGGGTTTTTAGTAATGTCTACTGTAGAGCTGATAGGGACTAATAGGAAAGTTGAATCTTCATTATTATATTTTCCATTGAAAATGATAAAAAGTAGTGTCCCAATAACACGTATGTATAGAGCAGTCACTCAGGATCGCGAAGTGTTAAATAGCAGTTTCTGGGCTCGTACGTTAACGACCCTGTCTGTATTTAAAGTAGGTGTAGAATGGCCTTAGTAGTTTGGACCAAATTGTAAGATTGTGCAACTAAAACTTTTGTAATTACTAAAGAAAAAATATTAATAATATTATAGAGTAATGGGGCTATTGCGCTAACGCCCCTGCCCGTACTTTTTGAATTCTTAAAGAAAAAAGTTAAGTAATAAATAATTATGGAGTAGTGATTATGTTTATGATTAGAGCAGCAGTCCTATATGCATATATGACACATACACTAACTGAGATTTTTGCGCCTACTGTAAAAATTAGGTTAAAATCATACAATGGGGTATGGACTGGGGCATTAATGTAAAGGCCCTCTCAGTTCCTGAGGTCATGGGATCAATTCCCGTCCTGGCTCAGAGAGTCAAATCTCGGACATTCAATGGACTGAAATTAAAGTTAATTGTTTCTCGTAATCGACGATTCCTATTTAAATTTGAGCTATAGTAATCAACAGAAAAATTCTAATTTCTACTTGTCTATGTAAATCTTGTACATATAAACTCTCAATGAAATTGTCATCAACAAGGACTGCAACAGTTGATGGAAACTCTAATTTTGTACTAGCAGTAGCAGTTTTATTACTACAGTCTAAAACTTCAGTCATAAATTTTTAATACATTTTTGTAAATAAAACTGTACATTTTCAGCCATCTTTTAAGTTTCTTAAACTAGTAAATAAGTAATATACAAGACATTAGACTGATAATTAACACTACACTTCACTTACTGTTCACTTATAAGCTATTGAATTGTAACAGATTTGTATTAATACTGTAATATGTTTTGTGTTTATCTGTTAGAAGAAAACTTCTAACATTTTAGGTGACGGATTCTACTTACGTTTAGTATTTTTCTAAAGCAGAACTTTCTGTTTTAGTAGTATACTCTTAATGAAATAGTTTTGTTTAATTAGAAAAATTATGCAAGCTACGCACATAGCTATTGTTGTTGTGATAGCCGTTGGTCTTCGAAGCATGGTTGCCTTACACCCATACTCTGGTTAGTCTGTCATTTTACATTACTTATGTTTAAGTTTTAATTTCTACATGTCTGTATTGTATTCATTTTCAAACACTGTGCTTTTCTATTTAATTTATTAGTTGATCACAACGCTTTCATGTTTTAATAATTTCATTATAGATCTTTGTATCGAGGGGTAATGCCCATAATATTCAAAATTGTAAATGTCAACAAAGTTTGTAATAATTAATTACACATTTTTATTTAGGAGAAATATTTTTGTAATAAAAAAGTCATTAGATTTATATGAAGTACTAAATTTACCTTTAAATGAAGTGCTTTGATTTAAGTTTTAACTTTAAATGAAGTAGTTAGATTTTTACAAGGCCTACTAGAATTGCATGGTATTATATGAGGTATAATGGGGGTATTATACTTTCTGATGGAATATTCATATTGGATTAATAAATTATGAGCTCATTTAAGCATGAGATTATAATTGTATTATTTTCTTTGAATAGATCTAGATCTTCTGTTTGATATACATGTGTAATCGGCTAAATGCATAGGAAAATGAATATAAGATATTTTTTAGTATTGTCCTACTTGTAACTAAGTAGGCCTTATTTATTCATTAAATTAGATTGTTATAAAAGTACTCTGACAGCAAAGATGTATTTATTGAAGTATTTGCAAAATATATTGCACAACTCTCATTCAGATAGCGTAAACTCTTACAAACTAATAGAGCTTGCCTTTAAGTGCAAATTTTTACTCATTTTAAAATAATTTTTATACATAATTTTACTTACTTCTCCTCAGCACATTTCTTTTGCAGATTGATCTGGGTGAATTGATCTATAGTGATGTGTGCTGTTGGGGACTTCCCTGACATCATCACAGGATGAGGAAACGGACTTTAAACCTTTATTATTATTATTATTATTATTATTATTATTATTATTAATTCACTTATCTCACCTTTTCGGACTGGATTTTACTTGCATTGTATATTTAGACGTTTGTGTTGACTATTTCAGGGCAGGGTAAACCGCCCATGTTTGGAGACTATGAAGCTCAACGTCATTGGATGGAAATAACTTATAACCTCCCTACGGAGCAATGGTATAAAGATTTGTCTGCTGAGTATCAAGTGAATAAAATTAAACATTTATATTTTAGATAGTATATATAAACAGGTTAAAACATATTTAACTGGTTTAGTTAACATATTGAAAAGGTTTACTGTTTTATTTCATGGTAAAATATTGGCCTAATTACACTGTAAATTCAAGCTTGATAGAACTTGATCTCTCTGATCTCTTTTTATATTTATACTTTTTGACTGCCTATCATTGTTTTGAATTACTTAATAAAAAACTAAAACTTAATGCTTATTTTGATATTTCTGTTAATTGTAATTTAGTTAATGTTATTATTCTCATCTAAAGTTGCGAGAATGACATTTCTGCAAATTAGATTACTATTAAATTAGTCTGCATGCAGTCAATTATTATAATTATGCTTTGATACTTATATAAATTATTTATCAAATGGAAAGTTGTTGTTAATACCACAATTGTTAATTAATAATTGGACTTGTTTAAAAAAATTAAAATCGTCACATTTTAGTTGCTGTACGACATTTTCAATGATGGCCAATATTGATTTGCATTGTTAGGTATGAGAATGGAACAGACAATGATCTCATGTACTGGGGTTTAGATTATCCGCCATTGACTGCATATCATAGCTGGCTGTCTGCTAGTCTGTATGTATTATAAACTTTATACTTAACTTTTTTATTTTTGGTAAACTGGATTGTTTTCTCAGGGAATGATGCCCCTGCCCAGTAAATGTTAATCGAAGCTGAGTAAGGCATAGGTGGCCCACCTTGTCATAAGCAGAATCCCCCAAGAATAATGGCATATCAAAAGGAATGTTGTGATGATTTAAGGATCCACTCGTATGTGGACATAAGGAAGAAAACGGAAGATAGAGAAGAGTGGAGGCACTATATACCATGGATATGCCAGTAGGGAGTGCACTAAGAGAGATAGAGAGACTTGACATTCTCTAGAGGTTGGCTCTTGTATTATTTGCAAACAAAAATATTTCTATATTAAAGATCTTCTATTAATATTCAAAATCCATTCTGCTTTGGTGCAAAGCTCGAGGCTAGGAGTGACTGGTAAGATTAGATTTCCTGGTATGCTTGCTTAAGTTAAAGTTCTTGGAACTACCAAGTATACTATTTATATAGGTAAAGTTACTATAGTGTGGATATTATATTTTTAAAGCAAAATTGCATTTTTGTTGGAAGTGAAATAAATTTTGAATTCAATAAAGTTTAAGAGTTTTGTGTAGTAAACCTTTACTCTTTCAAAGCTGGCCATTGAAAGAAAACAAATTGCTGAAATGGCAATAACAGCTAACTATAACATCAATAGCAAATGATTGAAATAAATAACTGAATAATTGCTGATTCATAATTTGTATTTGTGCAGTATATTTTACCAAACATATATTGCATAGCGAAAACTTAGCCCATATATTTTTGTTAGTAGAATGCAAAGAATTATTGTTTGAATTGATTTAATTTTCTGCCGTGGTTTTATGATTGTAGAATGCATCGAATCAATGCCTCATGGGTGGAACTGCTCCAGTCACGTGGGCTGGAAAGCTACGATCACAAAGTCTTCATGAGATACTCTGGTACTAACACTCGTAAAATTTATTTATAATTAGTTATTAATAACTCGTGATCCTTATGAGTTATATAATATAAGTAAAGAGTGAAGCTAAATAAACTGCTATCCGTTTAAGTAACATTTATCAAACAAATTTTGACCAATTTAACAAATTGTAACAAATTACTTAATTCTAAATATACTGTTAGATAATATAATAATTGTTGTTGAGAAAGCTTTGATTATAATAATTTCCTTTAATTTCAATTTTTTGTTCAATGTATTTTCCGCATTTATTCTCTACTTAACCTTGTGTGTCATCTTTAATTCTACACCTGGCTGTGTAATATATGGATGTAGAGTCAAGCTTTTACTGTGTCAGATTGATTCCTTACACGTCAGCATTCTAGTCACGTTGTATCTATTCTACAGAAAGTTCTATTTATTCTACACGTTGTGCCTATTTGCAGTTCTTGTAGCAGATCTTCTTATCTACATCCCTGCAGTGTTGATCTATTTCCTCAAGTGCACTGACAGTATTGATATCACTTCCAATGGAAAGGTTTTTTATTAATCTTATAAACAGTTAAACATTGAGCTGAAGTCTTCAGCTAAATGAATGTCGTGACGTCATATATGTTTTACTGAATCATCATTTTGGGGGACTTACAATTTAAATTTTTAAAAATAAATGATGTAACTTTTTATATGTTATAGCTAATAAAATTCACATTTAACACAGGATTTTAAATAAGGAGTCATTAACGAAGATTCCCTTATTTTGATATTTTCTTATCTTTAAGAAAAAAGATTTTAAAAAGGTTCGCAGACTGATTTTCTAATTAATTTCTGGTGCAGCTTTTAATAATTGAGTGGTTTATAAATTTGATTCTTTTATGTTTTTCTTTCAGATTGTATTATCACTGCTAAGCTTGCTTTATCCAGGAATAATTCTCATAGATCATGGCCATTTTCAGTATCCTTTCTATACTCTGTTGAATAATCTGTGCTTTGCACGGTATAGTGCACTCAATATACATTTTCTCGTAATTTTTTGCTGTTTCTTGACATACCCAAAACGTAGGTTTTTTAATTTTTTAAAATTAAGCTTCTAAAAATTGTGGTCAACTTGCATAATCTGTACTCAAATTTGATATTTATTATATAGTTACATCTTTTAAACTAGTATTTCTCATTTGTTCTCTTTAATTCTTATTAATTTTTCATTAATTCTCATTTCTCACCTTCTTTGTCTCAGTCCTATGCTGCATGTTTTATCGATCATGAATAAACATGTAGCATGTAAGTTAAAAGGTTCATAAATGTGAATATATTTCTGTTCAAAAACATATTATATGCTTAGTATCCTGTTGTATTCTCTAATGACAAATCCTCAGATATAACTGTATTAGCCTGGGTTTTGCTGTGTGGGGAGTGATAGGCTTATGTTCGGGTTATGATGTTCTTGGCTCGGCAGCTTTTGTGCTAGCTCTCAACTACAAACAAATGGAACTCTACCATGCCATGCCTTTCTTCTGCTATTTAGCTGGAAAATGTCTTGCACAGTGGAAAGAAAAGGGCTTTGTATCAGGGTGAGATTATATTTTTTCACTATTAATACAAGAAGACTAAAAATATTCTAGTATTTTTAATTTCTCACATTTTATGATCTTAGATTTTTTAAATATTTGTTTTCTTATTTTGATGAAATGAAAGAAATTTTATGAAATAAAAGCCATTATTCATTCGTTATAAGTCGAATTCTGTTCTAGCATTCATATACACTTGCCCTAATCTCGTGTAACTGAATCACGTTGTAAATGCTGTGCAGAACTGGCATTCATTGAGGTTAATCCTTGATTATGTAATAAAAAACTGGACTCTAAGTAAAAGTAGTTTAATCTAAATGGATGACAACATTTCTTGTTACTTAATAATGGTTTTACTGAGATTATCAGAAAACGTTAAATGCTGTGTTATTCATGTTGTTTGTTTAGGTGTTGGAAGTTGATGAAGCTGGCATTAGTCGTAGTTGTAGTGTTTTTTGTCTGCTGGAAACCTTTTCTATTGGCAGGAGATAAAAGTGTAGCTCTACAGGTTCTACATAGACTCTTTCCGTTCTCAAGAGGCCTGTACGAGGTACCATTATATCTTACGTTTATGTATGTTCTCTCTATGATGTACTACATTTGTTGTATCTTACGTTTATGTTTATTCTCACTATGTTGTACTACACTTGTTATATCTGACGTTTATGTATATTCTCTCTATTTTGTACTACACTTGTTATATCTTACGTTTATGTATATTCTCTCTATGTTGTACTACACTAAGTCTTGGTGTGTCTTACTAGAATTTTTAACATCCATGCTCTCAAATTTTTAATGATCACCGACTGTTGCTGTGTGCATTGCAGGACAAAGTTTCTAACTTCTGGTGCGCCTTGTCGGTGGTTGTTAAACTTAAGCATATCCTTTCCGTTGAAAATCTAATCAAACTTTGGTATGTATGACATTTATCATTATCGAAGTTGTTCATAATATAATAGTTGCAAGTCTTAAATGATCTTTTAGTTGTACTTATCGTGATCGTTAGCATAATGCCACCACACAATACTCAATCTCTTGAACTTGTTTGATTTGTCAGATACAAGTTAATTTCTTGAATAATTATATACATAGTGTTATGGAAAATTCAATTTTGGATTTGGGTACAATTGTATATTGAATGGACGTTTAATTTGATTTAGTAGCACCACCAGGCTAGTAGCACCACCAGGCTAGTAGCACCACAAGGCTAGTGACACCACCAGGCTAGTAGCACCACAAGGCTAGTAACACCACAAGGCTAGTAACACTACCAGGCTAGTAGCACCATCAGGCTAGTAGCGCAACCAGACTAGTAGCACCACAAGGCTAGTAACACCACCAGGCTAGTAGCACCACCGGACTAGTAGCACCACCAGGCTAGTAGCACCACCAGGCTAGTAGCATCACTAGAATAGTCACACCACACAACTAGTAACACAACCAGACTAGTCACACCACTAGGCTAGTAGAACCACCTGGCTATATCCTGAATAGCATCAAAAGTATTCACTTACATATTAATGACCTATTAACTAATGAGAGATCTCCATCATTTAGTTGGTTAATCTCTTCGCAAAAGGCTAACTAACCTTTGATGTGCCATGACGCTAGGATGTTGCCTTTATGATCACCACTTGAGGCTAAACTTTAACCTCACTAAATGTTGACTTTGTAGTTATGAAATTAATTGATGCATATACAGTTTTTATTTTAAATATGTTATCACTTTTACAAAAAATGTTATGTATTATATGGTGTGATAGATAATCGAAAAGTAAGTTTGTTTATAAATACCAAGTGTTTTTGATGGATCAACTTTCTCTGCTGTGTATTGTGGATCATGGAGAGACTCACTGGCACATCGGTGACTAATTTAATCCGCTGTTTAATTTCATATGCTTGATCAGCTCAGTCACTACTCTGGTTGCTCTTATTCCAACATCTCTGGACCTGTTGCTCAGACCTACGATAGCGAAATTCAAATACTCGTTGGTATGTTGATGTCATCAGTTGTAATTTTGTATGATTTCACGTGTGATTGATGCACTTGTTTCAAGAATGTATATTTCTCTCACTCGTTCCTCACAGCATTTACTTTTAATGTTAATTACAACGTCTTGTTCTAATGAAACGATTGGTGAAAAAGGTTATTTTAGTTGCAATATGAGCTTCGTCATTATCTTCCCTTTAATCCCAGTTTAACTAGGATCGGGATCTGAATAGAAACTGTTCCATTCGTTTTTTAAAATTTTCTAGAATTTTCTGGAGCCTAGGTGCTCACCAAGCGAATGCCCTTCTTACATTTGTTTGGATATTAGTGCTTTGTCGCCTTTTACGACACGTGCAGTACCCAGTTGGTCTATTCTTCGGCACCCCGGACACAATACGGGTAAAACTAAATTTAGTTATAACAAAACGTTTTAATAACAAAACTTTAATGCAGAAATTTAACTACAATTTTGATTACAGTTAACAAGCAATATGGATACGTTTTTACTAAACGGTTTAGGAAAGAAAATAACTAACCATTTAGTTTTAAATTAATGAAATTTTAACTACTAAATGAGAGTTAGTATCACCATTGTTAAAATATAAACAATGATGTTGATGTAAAATCTCAATTATAATATTTTATCTTACTTTGCAATAGTTTACACTATTATGTTGCTTGTGTATTGTTCTGATAGCTTTTTTTCCTTTTTTTGCATTTTAGTAAACATTATTCAATAAACATTGAGGTAATTATATAATATGTTGGAATTCTTCAGAGATATAAATGGGAATTTGACTTTAGATATTAATACCCTATGAGTCATAACTGGATGTTCTGGTTTTGGATTTTATTTTCTCGCAGATAAATTCCTCTCTGATATTCTTTCTGTTTTCATTTCAAGTCCACGAAAAGACAATTCTGCTAACGGCGATGTGAGTAACTCTATGTATGTATGTATGTATGTGTGTATCTATGTATGTATGTACGCATGTATGTGTATATGGCTGGAGCAGTTGGCGATGTCGGTAAGATATCCGACTTAGGATCCGTATGTGCGGGGTTCAGGTCCTGGGTCCACCCATCACTGATATCACTTTCGAGAGATATAAGCTTTATAGCTTTTTGGCTCTAAGTACATAAGATAAAAGAGTAGTAAATGAACTGTATTTCAAAATATTTACAAATCACAGAAAAGTAATATTTAATTACTTCATTGTTTACTATAAACCTTATTTAATGACGTATTATTCCCTTTCATTGAAATAATATATTAATCAAAAAAATGTTCACTAAATTTAAGATTGACTTAATTTATAAATTTGTTTTAAAAAATCCCACAAATATATTGTCTAATGAATTATCTGGCTGAAGCCAGTGGCGAAGTCGGTAAGACACTCGATCGCGGATCAGTATGTTCGGGGTTCAAATACTGGGCTCGCCCGTCACTGACATCGCTTTCGAGTGATGAAAATGACGTTAACCTTAGCTTTTTTAGCTTTTTAATAGAAAAATTGAATTATTTTAGACCAGTCTGCCTGACGATGCCTCAGGACTTGCTGTGGTCTGTCTGGTTTCTCATCGTGTCTACATTCAGCATGCTGCCTCTTCTCATCAAGGACAAGCTGGTCGTTGCATATGTCGGTTCAGTCGTTCTCTTCTACCTGATGGCGGACATATTGGTTGACCAGTTGAAACTGGTGGAGCGACAGTCGCTAGTTTGTAATGAAGTACCGTCACGTCATCAGGGGCGCAAGAAGAGCGGATCTAAAACGGTGCAGGCCACTGTGGTGCTGGAGCCGATTACTATGCACTCAAACAGTTTACTACACTCATGTTTGGTTAGTAGACCCTGTGGCATAGGTAGCTGTAGATGTTACTAGATTAAAATGAGGAAATAATTGCTGCATTCCGGCTAAGTAGAGTGTGTTATTTAATTAATATATTAATATATAATAATTTAATATATAATATTAATATATAATAATTTAATTTAATATATTAATTTTGGTGTGAATTTAGTTTTCTGACATTTTCAGATATACGTGCATTTTTTTATCGGATATGTTGTTTTATATTGGATTTCTGTTCGGTTCCTTCACATATTATTATAATATAGTAAATTGTTGATTTATTGTTACTGATTGAACAGTTAATAGTAATAATAATCATGATAAAGATTTTACGTCCGTTTCCTCATCCAAGGATGATGTCAGTAACTTCCCCACAGCACACATCACTACAGATGAATTCATCCAGAAGAATCTGCAAAAGAATTGTGCTGAGGAGAAACATAAACGAGTAATGAACTAATGGTTACTAATAACTTTATCGTCTTTCAGCTCTTGTCAGCTGTGTTTGAAATTATAAAATTTCATGTCTACTGTTGGAGGATGCTTTCAGTATAACTTCTGCTATTTAAAAATAATCATTTCTGCAACGACTGTTGCCGGTTGCACATTTGGAAGGTTGATTGCATACCAGTTCGCATTTCTGATTTTATTTTAGTTTTCATTGTCTATATTATACTTTACTTATTGCATATATTAACACTCTATGTAATGTTTTAAATTTTATATATTTCAGTTTGGAGTATCAGTGCTGGGCATGTTGATACTGACAGTGACTTCACTAACGGTTTCTCCACCTGCTAGGCTACCTGATCTATTCCCACTACTGGTCTCTGTGTATAGCTGCGCCCACTTTCTTCTCTTTCTCCTCTACTTCCACTGGAAGCAATTCACTTCCATCGAACAACGGCATTCCTTCAACTCTGTTGACTCCTCAGACTCGACTGTGATAAACAGCAAAGCCAATAAACTAAAGCAAAAGATCAAGCATCACTAGTGGGAGGAGATTTAACATTTTTGTATATTATACAAGATTATTTTATGTTTTTAGGATTACTAACTGGAATGTTAGGATAAAATTTTAAATATTTGTCAGTAAATTAGAAAGTATAATTGATCGTGGAGTCGCCTTTTGTCACCATGGACATTATGACCTTGCCTCTCATCACCACAATTCTTTTGCAGATTGGTCTGGGTGAATTAATCTGTAGTGATGTGTGCTGTGGGGACCAGGGGCGGATCCAGGAATTCTTTAAGGGGGGGCCCAAAATATTTTTTTGAGAGTGTACACATTTTTTGCTTACGCCACACCTTTGGGGTATGTGACGCAACCAGAAAAAATGATGTGGGGGAGGGGTTGGGAAATTTTTCACTACTTCGCTCGGCTCACAGAGTGAGTGTATTCTCGTACTTACCGCCACCGCCCCCAGACATACCCATACTAAAGTCTGAGGAAAACCTAAAATGCCTAAAATCCTACATTTGTTTTGAAAAAAGCAGGTTAATTTTTTCACCTTCGAAGAAACTCAGCGGATCTGGACGAGTTGCAAAAGTGACCAAATTTTAGCGGTAGGGGCCCCTCCCAGCCATGGCTGTTTGCACCACTACTCAGGGACAGAGTTAACATTTTTTACTCAAACCCTTTTCTCCTCTTTTACAGTGGTTTATGTGAAAATTAAGAGCTAGTGAAACGATCAACCTTTTTCAGGCCCCCATCCATATATACAGGCCTTCTAATATATAGGCCCCTAGTGGGGTCCATATTTTAAAAAATTCGAACTATAGTGGAACTGAGTTCCCTCTCGTACCCCCCCCCCCCCTAAGCAATCCCCTTACAAACATATTTACACATACAACTTGTCATAGAAATAATGAAAATATAGTTTACTTTTTTTCGAGGGGCCTAAGGGGGGCCCGGGCCCCCCCCCCGCTGGATCCGCCACTGGTGGGGACGTCCCTGACATCATCCCTGGATGAGGGTACGGACGTTAAAACTTTATTATTATTATTATTATCGTATTTCTGTGCACCAAATCAATGATAATATAGTTAATGTAATGGCCCGCCTTCATCCTGCAAGGGTAGCTATTTATTTATGGCAATTAGATGACAGTTTTGGCGCTGAATCTTACCATTTGACAAAGAGCACAGTGTGATTTGAAACTTTCTGTAAAAAGTAAAAAAACACTTCCGCTTCCCCGAATATAGTCTAGTTTTTGTTGCTTAGCTGAATTTATTTCTATTATTAACGTTAAACCTTTAAAACTTTACTAAATTAACTAATTCCTGTTGTTCTGTTATTGATTTTTATAGCCTAACAGAACATTTAATATCTGCATATTTAGTTTCAAAGTCTTCAACTCTAGGCTTTAGTATAACGGTTGTGCTTTTCAAATTAATCTCAACTGGGTCACAGTATTCTTGATGCATGTTGGTGAGACTATTATACTATTTCAGCATGCTCTACAAGAAATTCTTCCCATGATGCAAGCTCGGTGTTTCAAAAAGCGAAAAATGTAAAATTTCATTGCACTTTTTCACAACGTTGTATGTTCTCAATATTTCTACAGTGTATTAGATTGTAATATCTATAAAATTGTATGTATGTGGATATAGTGACAGAACCTACATTCTGGATTTTCTGTAGTAAGTGTAAGATATCTTTGATGTTTCACTCAAATTCTTTCAAGATTATGTTTGGATTACTTAACTTAATTATGCTGGTTCAGGAAGTCATGACTATAATATCATAGTCATAGACACAGTCATAGACACAGTCATAGACACAGGCTGATAGACTATAATCATGTAGGCCTATAGGTAACACCGGTCTAATCGTAATTTCATACCTCACCATACAAAAATTCTAATTGTAGAAAAAATACAAGAAAGTCTACAGAGATGGGCCTATATTTAAATATGCATAATAACTGATAATTACACTAATAATTTACAAACAACACATCCGAACATGTAACATAGACAGTATGGCTAGGTGATTATTCTGTATATCTATGTGATAGATTAAACAAAGCAACTGTAGGCTATTATTGTTCTTTCTTCATGTATAGTAGTACTACAGTTGGCTCGATATAGTTAACAGTATGCTACATTTAGCTACCCAACATTTTATATTGTTCATTAAAATTTTCAAACCAAATCATGTAATATAATGCAAATCATATTATAACCATCCAGATCTACGTTAACAGTCACAACATAGTAACAATTGGTGTTACTGTCGTTCAAGAAAATATCGAGTATTATTGAGACAAATCCAAGCTAGTTAGCGAAAAGAAGGTTGGTTCAAAATGGTGAAATTCCAAAATCCAGAAAATAAGTCCGAAAATAAAGGCCATTTAAGAAAAAGAGGTTAACATCCTGGTCGCAACACATGGACGCTGGATGGAAATGGGAGATGGAAAAGATAGGTCTTCAACTACCTACGGAACTGCTCATGGCAAAATTAAAGCCGATGTGATTCAAACGAATAGTGGATTGGAGAGAATTCAAGAACTGCGGTGCAGCAAGTTAGAAAGCAAAGAACAAGTAGATAGCTTAATTAGAGAATGATGGTACACTAGCTAGGTCTCACAAGAGTAATTTAGAAGGTCGCTTAGTAGAAGGCTGCCGATATCATTGTAATCAAGTGAGGCATGAAATTAACTTTGTCCGAAAGTGGTGATGGATTTATTGGTTAGTGAAGCTGTTTTAATTGTAAATGATGCGCTCTCTAATTTTTAACCAAAAAATAAGGCGTTAAATTAGACGTAACAAACGACGACTTGAAACTGCAAAAATTGCTCGAGCGAGAGAAATCTGAACAAACTAGCTGCAACCGATCTCAGAGCCAAGAATATGCAGAACAAGATATAAATTGCATGCATTCATAAGATTATGACACTATACGTGTAAACATTTCGTAGGATTTAACCAGCAAAATGTACCTTATCCACTGCGTTGCTCATAGAATAAAGGCGTTGCTTTTAAGACTTATTGCAGAGATGCCAACAACGAATTTTGCTATTTCATTCACCACGGTGTTGAGCAAGAAGGTTATACTTTCTCTAGCCTATCATTTATCATTACTCTATGGTGTTGAATCGGAGGTAAACAATATCAGCTGATTAACTTATTTACAGGTATAAAATAGACAAAGTACCGGTAAACACGCATTATAGTGAAATGATCAACGATGTTGATATCTATCACTTTTAATACTATATGTTTAAACTGTTATAGGCAATTTTAGACCATTTTCCGTATAATCAGTCCAGTGAATGTCCGAGATTTTACTCTCAGATCATCGCGGCTGGTATTCGAACCCCCAAGGCTTCAATTCACCCCAGGATCTGTCACTTAAAACTTCATGACGTTACCCTTAAATAGTGAATTATTGAGGATTTTTAAATCTTTTAAACGGAAATAAAATATTGTGTAATTAATTTTGTAATAAAAGATACATACAAATATTGTTGCAAATCTATTAAAGGACCTCGTGCCTTATCATCCGGAATACTAAAATTTGTACACCCAGATGCGCAGCAAAGCTTCAGCTTAAAATCTAGAGACCGAATGTCATGAAATTACAACTGAAATTACACAAATTACTATTAACTACACGTAGGACAGAGGAACTTTGTTTTATACCCTCCCGATGAAATGGAACAAGCTGGGAATCAAGACTTGTGTTTAATAAGCCTTCTATATATCAGTGGTGGGATTTTTAAAAATCATCTGAGCTACTAATTCAGCTGCAGCTGTGAGCTTAACCCACGGCTGCTTATTGCTGAAGCTGTCAATTATTTTATATTAATAATTATATATTTTATGTTTTATGTTTAATATTTTTTATATTATAATTTTATTTTATATTATACTATATATAGTTTTATTTTATATTATTAGTCACATTTATAGTTCTATGGCTACAACATAGTGTTAGCTATAATGTTCAGTTATACTTGTCATTTTGGCTTTATTTATGACTTATACTCTAAACAGTGTCTTGGGTAGGTGTCTCCCAAAACTGAGGTCATGATTTCCGTTCTTACATGCATCATTAACAATTATATATTATTTGTTTCTATTTATATTTGTTACAGTATAGGTTTAGCGTGTTGGGTTAGGGCTTACCGTAAAAAACTTTTAATGTACTTAATACTTCTTTGGCCATTAAATACAATTAAAGTACGACGTTTTGCTGTTAATGGGAAAAGAATGTACATGCAACAAATTTGTTGTAAATACGCTGCATTTTTTATTTCGTATCATAAATTCCCCGCTAATAATCCAAAAATATTATACATTCAGATTTTCCTTAAGTATAATTGCTAATTGCTGGATTAACACATTGTTGTGGTTGCCTATTGGTAGGGTTAATGTCGTTTATTTAGGCCTTATATAGTTATGTCAACTATTGTCTTGTTGCTTAGCCTAACTCTTCCTCTATATTCGCTGAACAAAGTTTACTACTAAAATAAGTCTTACTTAGTTTTGTAGTTTATTATCAACCCAATTATACTATAGACCAATCACGTAACTAAAACAAACAAACAAACACAGAAATTAAAGTAAAATAAAATGTCAAGCAAACACAAACACACATAATAAAATAGAAAGAGAAAGAGAGTGAGAGAGAGAGTGTGCGTGCCATTAGTAAAGATATCTTTGTGATGACATCAGCTAAGTGTCATGCAACAATACCAAAATATACTTAAATTGGAATTAATCTTTACTTATAGTTCTATGACACTCAATCTAAACGTATATAATTATATATCTATTCTTATAATGCATATTAACTGCATATCTTTGCAATATTTCCATTGAAACATACATAATTCAAATATTATTAAATTATCACGCTGCTCGATCAATATCTCAAATGCATAACAAAATTATCAAATCCATAAATCACTTAATCTACCATATTTCATGAACAAATTAACATCATTATAGTCTACAATGTTTTCTCTAATTAATAGAACATATTTCAGGCTTACTGTAACAGTGGTTCAGCTTGTGCATCTGGATAACTTTGTAACTTTATTCAGCCATTACACTCTTTATCAACAATCAAACAGGAAGAGAACAGGGAACAAGAGTTCGCTGCCACTAAACAAATTTTTTTCTTGTTTTATAAATAAACAAACTTCAGATATGATTACCATATCTAACATCCTCCCACCTCAGTAGGGGAACCTCAGTGACACTACGATAAAAGTTATTCATACAATCATTCACTATAAAGACTCAACTTATACTTTAAGTATCAAAGTTGCATTTATGTATGCATACAATACTTATTCTACTAATACCATAACATTAGAATGTTTACTGCAACACAAATTAACATTTGCAACAAAGACTTTATAAGTTTTCATCCTTAGTATAAACTATAATTAATAAAATTAAAAAATGTAAACAATTATTTTGTAACAAACCTTACCTCATTTTTATAAAATGTTCACAATTATTTGCACCACTTGGTACATCAACTTGTAAACACTATTAATTATAATTCAAATTTTCAACAATTTGAAGTCTTCTACAATAATCACTAGCATACTAGATAAGCAATTTAATACTCTAGAATAATCATAGCAATATGCATATACATGTATTACTTAAAACATTTATTTAATTGTTCAATAAAAATAATAAGCTTAATTAAACATTGCAACCATTAACTGCTCATTGTATATAATGCTTATGTTAAACAATAACAATTATCAATTTAGAATGTCTCTCAAATCAAATAATACACTATAAAATGTCTCTTGCACAAATAATCATTTGTTTCTTATTAACACATACTCGTATACATATACTATGCAATTTAATACTGTTTCTTAATCACAACTAGACTCAAGTAAACACAATTTAGTCAACGGATGTCTATAAATTCCTTGATTCGTCTTAATTTCTACTGACCTCACCAGATTATCTTTACCTGGAAAAGTTTCAATAACACGACCAAATAACCACTTATACCTTGGCGTATCTCGATCAACAATCAATACAACATCATTAATCTTAAGATTGGTTTCAGTACTTAACCACTTAGAACGAGATTGTAATAATGGAAGATATTCAGATCTCCATCTACTCCAGAATATATCTGCAATATATTGAACTTGTCTCCATCGTTTCCTACAATATTGATCTTGCTTCACAAAATTCCCTGGTGGAACTGTCGGACCACTTCTTAACTGTAAAAGATGATTTGGAGATATAGGGTTCAAATCATTTGGATCATCTGATACAACAGTCAATGGACAGGAGTTTATTATGTTTTCTACTATACGTAATAGCGTTGGCTAACTCCCATCAGTCAAAGTCTGTTCTTTAATCAATGAAGATAAAATCTTTCTTACTGATCTAATCATTCTTTCCCAGCACCCACCATGGTGAGAGGCCAATGGAGTATTGAAAATCCATTGTATAGTTTTCTCTTTACAAAAATTTTCAACTTTAGAACTGTTACACTGAGCTACAGCATCTTTGAGCTCTCTTTCACTACCAATAAAATTACTACCTGTCAGATCTAATTACAGATAGCAAACCACGTCTACAAATGAAACGCTGTAAAGCATTGATAAACGAATCTGCTTCTAAAGTATGAGGTACTTCAATATGCACAGTTCTTACTGAAAAACAAGTAAATATGCAACCATATCTCTTATGCAGACTCCTACCAAACTTAACATAGAACGGACCAAAATAGTCCACACCAACATTAGTAAATGGCGGTAAATTACATTCAGTACGATCTGCAGGTAAATCTGCCATTTTCTGCATCAATGGTTTACTGTATAAACGTTTACAAGTTAAGCATTTATTCTGAACATCCTTAACAAATCTGTGTGCTTCAATTATCCAAAAACGTTCTCTTAAAACTGACACGACATGTTCTTTACCAGTATGACCACATTGCTCATAATACTGTTTAACTATTAACTCTGTAACATGACTCTTCCTTGGTAATATTACAGGATGCTTAATTACTTCACTGCACTTATTATTACGCAATCGACCACCTACACAAATCAAATCATTTGCATCAAGCATCGGAGATAAATGATACAAACTGCTTGTAGTTTTCACTGCATTACCTTTCTTAATGCATTATAGTTCATCATTAAAAGACACACCTTGTACATGTTTAATCAACGCAATCTCTGCTGCACTTATTTCTTCAACAGAAAGCACTTGACGCATATTTCTCACAGGGAAGTTTCTGACCTTATTAAGCCACTGTATAAACAACAAATAAATCCATGCATAGTATCTCTTCAACTTATACCATGATGAAAAATAATATTCACAAAATTTAGACAATTTACATGATGCATTTATCACTGTAACGTAGCACTGTTTAGCTCATTTCTTAATTTCTACATCATCAGAAGAGGTCGGAAAGAATTCTTTATGCACTGGGAAAAGTTGATTATCAAGTTTTCTTAGCATATCTGGGCCTATAAACCACCGATGAGAATTATCAACCTTTGAATTCAACGTTAAACCTCTACTTGCGTCGTCAGCTGGGTTAGAGCCGGACTCGACGTAGCTCCATTTACTCACATCAGAATTGTCTCTGATATATTGCACTCGATTAGCTACATACACATGAAATCTCTTTGACACATTATTAATATAACCTAATACTGCTTTGCTATCAGTCCAAAAATAACTCTGTATATTTGGCAGGTCTAATTCTTCTTCAAGCATCTTACTTATTTCAACAGCTACCGTAGCAGCGGTTAACTCTAGTCGAGGTATGGTTACATGTTTAGCTGGTGTTACTCTTGCTTTACCTATAAGCAAACTACAATGAATTTCACCATGACTATTGACTAATCTTAAATAACTACACACACCATAGCCTATGGTTGAAGCATCTGAAAAGTGATGAAGAGACATAGCCTCTACCTTACCAAGATTAACAGGTTTATAGCATCTAGGTACACACCACATTAGTAAGAGCATCTAATGTACACAAAAATTGATTCCAGGCTATTATTATATTATCTGGAACATCTGCATCCCAGTCTGATGTCAAAGTACACAACTCTTTAAAAATTAATTTACCTTGAAGCACAAACGGAGCTAGAAAACCTAGCGGGTCATAATCGAACTAATTACAGACAATATTCCTCTGCGTGTTAAAGGTTTGTCTTTCTTACTGATCTTAAAGCTTAACATGTCACTGGTTAATGACCAATTAACACCTAACGTTCTTTCTAAAGACGGAATATTGCTTAACAAATTTACAACAGAATCATTACTGGCTCTATCCACTGCAGGAATTGCTTTCATTAGATCTACACTGTTTGATGCAAATTTAGTTAAATTAAAATCTCCCGCTTTGCACATTAATTTAACATTATGCAAAACTTCTAACGCAACATTTACATCTGACACAGACTTACAAAAATCATCCACATAGACATTTCTAAGTAATGACACCTTAGCACTTGAACCAAGCTGACTTTCGTTATTAATTGCTGTCTGCCTAAGTGCAAAATTGGCACAACTGGGTGACGAACGAGCACCGAATAAGTGTATGCACATTTGAAACACTTTAGGAGTGCTTAACGTATCACCATTCTCCCACCACAAAAATGTAAGTATTTTTGCTGCTCTTCTGGGACCTTAACTTTATAAAACATTTTTTCAATGTCCCCTACTACAGCTATAGGTTCAGATCTGAATCGCAATAAAACACCTATCAATGAATTAGTCAAATCTGGTCCTTGTAGCAAACAACTATTTAAAGATTGACCTCTATACTGAGCACTACAGTCAAATACAACTCTGATTTTATCAGGCTTCATTGGATGGGACACTGCATGATGTGAGATGGAACACTTCATGATGTGGAATGAACCACACACCTGGGTTTTCACTCTTGGCTTCAGTAGCATAACCTTTGTTTAACATCTCATTCATAAAGGCAACATACTGCTGTTTACAATTTACATCTTTCTCAAACTTCGACTTTAAACTCATTAGACGCTTAATTGCTAAATCTCTTTTGCAAGGCAAATTATTAGCTTCATCTGTTAAAGGCAATGGTAGGACAAAATGACCTTGATTCATTTTAACCTGTGATGTCATAATTTCAGTAAACCTTACGTCATTACACGAATAAGCTTTACTATTAACACGTTCATTAAATGGCGACTTGTTATAGATAGATTCAACATAATCACTTTCATATAACTGCTTTAACATGTTGGGTACTTCACACTGTGTTACACTGATATT
The DNA here is from genome assembly GCA_905160935.1 of Enchytraeus crypticus. NCBI lineage: Eukaryota > Metazoa > Annelida > Clitellata > Enchytraeida > Enchytraeidae > Enchytraeus > Enchytraeus crypticus. The sequence continues at coordinate 36,905 of CAJHZI010000602.1, forward strand.
ACATGCCTTAGTTGACAAGAAATTACAATTAACTGTATTACACCCCTTCTCAGACAAATTATTAGTACCACATATATACCAGCCTAACAGTGTTTGAATGGCTGCTGGCCCTTCATCTACTGACTTGATACATTGCAGAGGCTCGAAAGCTTTGATACAGTTTATGCCCAATAATATACCTATAGGAATATCATCGTTACGTTCTGGTACTTCATCAGCAATCACACGCAAATATGGATATGCATTTAACACATCATGATTCACAATATCTTTGCTTTCTATAGGTAACATATCTTGCACATATGCTTTAGGCATTTTAATGACATTCACATCATTATTATATGCAGACAACTTAAGATCACTAACTATAGTGGTCTCTTGTTTCACCTTTTGACTGATAGTTTTGATATCAATCTGAGCTGCCTTACCTGGACAACCTAAATATTTCCACAGCTGTTTGCTTATGAAGCACGCTGTACTTGAACTATCGAGGCAACAGTATGTTTTTAACACTTTATCCCCATGATAAATATTTACAAGTACAACAGACATTAATACAGTCTTAGTTTTTGAACTGCTTGACAAATTAGTACTGCAGTTGGTTTCTGCTGGTTTATCATTAAAGTTCACAGGCTTATTAAAACGAGAAAAATCATGTAACGTTGTAGCATGAACCTTATGGCATATTTTACACGTTCTTCTACGCTTACAGGTTTACACTGTATATTGAAATTGCTTTCTATCATTAAGACTGATGTTAATGAACTTAGTACACACTTCTATATCATGTGACTCATTGCATACAAGACACAAACAAACACGACCACCTTTATCAAATACTGCAGACTTATTAACACTTGTATTATATACTGGATTGCTGTGTACTGTGGCACACACCTTAAGCTGCTTATGCGGTATAGACTTTGCAATACTAAATCTGTTACTTTCAGCATTTGCATTAGGTTTCCTTTGCATTTCAACAGCTGCATGTAACGCTGCTGGAGAATATACAGGGTGTTTCGCTATATGAGCCTCTATTTCTATAAACTCTGCTAGATCTTCAAATGTTACCAGCTTATCACTGCTTTCTAATTTGTAAGCGTGCATACACCAGCTTGTTTGTAAATAGATTGGTAATTTGCTCACAATTCTCTCTTTGTACAAATCAGTGTTTAACTGCTGTGGTTGAGATAAACTACTCATAGCACCTCGTATGCATTGTAGCAAAATAAAAAACGAACGTAAATCGTCTACATCTTTAGCACTAATTGGCTTATATTCATCAATTTTGCTTAAATAAGCTCTCGCTATACTTTCAGCGTTACCAAATTCTCTGGCAAGCTGTCGTTTCAGTTTATCATAGTTAGATCTGCTAGATTGATTCATATGGCTCATGACAAGCTTTCTAACATGACCACTAGTGTACTGCTTCATGTAGTTAAGTCTACGGTCTATATCACTGGTAGAATCCTCTGTCAGCTTCTCGAAAGCCATTATCCAGTACACATATTCTGTAGGATCTCCGTTGAAAACACTTAATTATAAGTTCGGCAATTTATTCTGTTTAACAGCAAAACTTCAAAAGCTGTATTTGCACCCTTAATACCATCATGAGACAAATCATTACTTGCACGTTTGTGATTAGCATAATGACACGCATCAATATCATCACAATTACAGCCATTAGTATTTCTGTTAACACAATTATTAACGTTGTGCATGTTTACACTGCTATCATTTATCACACTGTTAATTTTAGGCGTAATTTCACAAACACCTTTTAATTTCAAACCATTATTAAATGACACAATATGGCTCGACGAATCTTCAGACATAATACCTTGTTGCTGATTTCGCCACATTTTATCATACGAACAATAGATATCACTTTCTGTGACAGTTAAATCAACTTTCTTATCTGAATTATTAGCAGATAATTTAGACTTTAAAACAACAATCTTTTCTTTGTTTCTAACTCTCTCTGATGTTGTTTCATCTCCAACTCCCTCTGTTGTTTCATCTCCAACTGCCTCTGTTGTTGTTTCATCTCCAACTCCTCCTGTTGTTGTTCTATCTTCACGAGCTCTATCTCTCGTTGAATCTCTGCGGAGACTTAGTCGTAGGCTTGAGACTTTTGTCTGACAGCGATAGACACTGCTCTCTCAGCTCGCTGGCTTATCATAGAACTGGCGATGGAAACTCTTGACATATTCGAAGCCTGTGATATAGTTTCTATGTCATCTGGGACATTGACTCTGTTGAACGGTACAGGCGGTACGTCTGATACAGTCCCCTCAGTTGGCGATGGTGTTTGGAACGAAGGGAGGGGGTCTGCAGGGTTGAATCTTTTAGGTCCTCCATTGTTCTGAATCGTCTTTGGTTCCAAACTGAATGGACACTGTTACATTACTATGTTGTGGTTGCCCATTGGTAGGGTTGATGTCGTTTATTTAGGCCTTATATAGTTATGTCAACTATCGTATTGTTGCTTAGCCTAACTTTTCCTCTATATTCGCTGAACAAAGTTTACTACTAAAACAAGTCTTTCTTGGTTTTGTAGTTTATTATCAACCCAATTATACTATAGACCAATCACGTAACTAAAACAAACAAACACAGAAATTGAAGTCAAATAAAATGTCAAGCAACCACAAACATGCATAATAAAATAGAGAAAGAGAGAGAGAGAGCGTGCGTGCCATTAGTAAAGATATCTTTGTGATGACATCAGCTAAGTGTCATGCAACAATACCAAAATATACTTAAATTGGAATTAATCTTTACTTATAGTTCTATGACACTCAATCTAAACGTATATAATTATATATCTATTCTTATAATGCATATTAACTGCATATCTTTGCAATATTTCCATTGAAACATACATAATTCAAATATTATTAAATTATCACACTGTTCGATCAGTATCTCAAACGCAGAAAAAGTTATCGAATCCATAAATCACTTAATCGACCATATTTCGTGAACAAATTAACATCATTATATTCTACAATGATTTCTCTAATTAATAGAACATATTTCAGGCTTACTGTAACAGTGGTTCAGCTTGTGTATCTGGATAACTTTGTAACTTATTCAGCCATTACACTCTTTATCAACAATCAAACAGGAAGAGAACAGGGAACAAGAGTTCGCTGCCACTACACACAAACTTTTTTCTTGTTTTATAAATAAAAAACTTCAGATATGATTACCATAACTTATTCAGCCATTGCACTCTTTATCAACAATCAAACAGGAAGAGAACAGGGAACAAGAGTTCGCTGCCACTACACACAAACTTTTTTCTTGTTTTATAAATAAAAAACTTCAGATATGATTACCATAACTTATTCAGCCATTGCACTCTTTATCAACAATCAAACAGGAAGAGAACAGGGAACAAGAGTTCGCTGCCACTACACACAAACTTTTTTCTTGTTTTATAAATAAAAAAACTTCAGATATGATTACCATATCTAACACACATTACTTTATACTTTACTTTAATTCATTTCATTACTTTATATACTTTAATTCATTTCATTGGCTGTCTCCATTTGTTTTGATACACAGCTGCACTGCTAGACTGCCAGCAGGCCCAGCAGTGACAGCAAGACACAGCTGCTGTTGGGCTTAGAGCTTAAGCTTAATTGTAAAAATCCCACTGATACTATACAGTATATAGTGTATATTAAACGCAAGTGGAATCAAGTCACTCTTGTTCCAAAACTTGTACCGCAGAAACAACAGTGCGTCATGTCTTATGTACCTTGCTTTAACGATCTTTGATAGGCAAATAGAGCCCATTTTTCTATAGTAAGTTCTTTAATCAGAATTTCCTCAGTAGTGATAGTATTAGTAGCAGTAGTGTTGGCCCCTATATGCTCCGACTCTGAGCCAGTATGAAATAATCGGCTCAGAATAATAATAGAAATTTAATGTATTTTAGAGCACAAAACTTCAGTCATCTGGAACGTAGTCATGTTTCAGATATCTAGTCATATAAAATACTTTAGAACTCTTAAAGTAGTATAAGTTTGCCTTGGTCAATATTTTTTAATGTTATCGTACTATTTTCAATCTTGTATTTTTGATTTTCTGCCTGTATCTGATGCATTGCTATGTTATCTGTCATATTGTTACGGTCTGCGATTTGTCAGATTGATTATGGAAATAAAAGGAATAGTTTAAAATATAAAAGAAATAAATGTCACTTAAAGTCAAGCTCACACTATGATGTTTATAAACAAAGTTTTGTTGAAATCTGTGTGGCAGTAAATATTGATAAATACTAAATTTAGTACTTACATTCCAACATCTAAAAAGTCAGTCCAAAGATAAAGGGAATTAAAGAACAGGAGTTTTACATGCTGGTAGCAATACATGGACACTGGATGGAAAAGTGAGATGGAAAAGCTAGGTCTTCGACTGCCTATGGAACTGTTCATGGAAAGCAAGGGTCGATATAATTCAAACGAAGACTTCCGAAGAGTGGCTGGAAGAGAATTCTAGATCTGCATTGCAGCATACTGGAAAGAACGATTAGATAGCTTAGAGCGTGAAGGTAAGCTAGGTCTCTCAAGAGATATTAATTTAAAAGACCAAGTAACAGAAGGCTGCATCATTTTAGTCAAGTGAGACATATAACTTCCCCTAGGGTGGTGATGGACTTATAGATAATGAAAGCTGTCTTGTAAATGATACATTCTCTAATCTTTACCAATTGCAATTAGGTGTAACATATGAGTACTTGGAAGTACAAAAATTGCAAACACAAGAGAATTCTGAACAAACTGTAACTGTTCAATCTCATAGGCATGATGATTTAGAAACCTTTAAAGTAGTCCAACCTGATTTGCACAAGAGTTGCACCAATTTGGCTGTGATCTACCATTACAAATATGGTCATATTCGACGAAGACTTTCATGTTTCTTCCATACACTATATGGAAGAAACATGAAAGTGAAGCTTTAGTTGTGTTCATGGAAGGTTGGGTTAATCTAGGTTAACAGCGAGATTCCCTAGTGAAGAAACGGATGATATTGTAATGCCTGAATATAACTGAAGAGTCTTATCATTCAATGAAAAAATATGTAGACTGTATGTATATATATATATATATATATATATATATATATATATATATATATATATATATATATATATATATATATATATATATATATATATATATATGATGTAACAATAGAATTTTTCTACACTTTTAAAGATACTTATACTGCTGTCAGCACTATAGAATTTTATTACTATTTCAAGCATAGTCCTGTAGAAAATGATCAAATATTGATTTTGTAAATGTAAAAATTGCTCTTGGAGAATTTCCTGAAAACAGTGTCTAAGACTCAAAAGTTATGGAAATTTCGCTAGGAGTAATTTGTTATTGGAAGTTTAACCCAATACATAGAGTCATTTCGCTGAAGGCACTCCTTATAAATTAATACAGAACAATTTTTTTGTATTTAATAGAATTTGAAACGCGTGGAGATGGCTGCGAGAGATGTAATTTTGATAGCTCTGGACATCATTGATTCAATTTCTTCACACACAGGTGAAGTTTCTTTTCTATAGCTAAGTTTTTAAGACGTAACTTAGAACCACGTTCCTAATGTAGCTGAAATACACTTAAACAATTCTTTGGTGGTTGATTGTATATTGTCATTCCTATATATATATATATATATATATATATATATATATATATATAGATATATATATATATATATATATATATATATGGGAATGACAATATACAGGAATAGATATATATATATATATATATATATATATATATATATATATATAAACTCTCCTCCATCAATATTTCTTCATTTTCTGTTGATATTCTAACGGTATGGGAGGGAATTATCTGAAATTGACGCGAAGGCCTTAAACTTTACACAATTATGTGCTGGGTTGACCCTGCTAAGGCGGGAAGCTAGGACTGTTAGGTTACTTCTATACTTTAAGAACTCGAGACCTTAATAACATTTCATATTATATTACAAACATTCATACATACATGCGTACATGACACTGTCTCTAAATCATTAATGGCTTGTTACAGTTACCGTTCACTTAAATAAATATCACTTCTAAAGTTAATACTTTAAAAATATAACTCGACCATATTACCCAGATAGAAGCTGCCGTCCACGGAAGACAATCCTATAGAAAGACTAAGAAAACTCAGTTGCAATCTACAGACATAAGAACTCACCATACTAGAGATCTAGAATAAGAAGGAAAGACTAGAGAGAGAAAGATAGAGAGTACTAGAGATAGAGAGAGAGCGTATTAGAGATAGAGAGTAAGAATGGAGAATACTAGAGATCTGGAATAAGAAGGAAAGACTAGAGAGAGAGAGAGAGAGAGAGAGCGTACACTAAAGAGAGAGTAAGAATGGAGAAAACTAGCGGTCTAGAATAAGAAAGAAAGATTAGAGAGAGAGAGAGAGAGAGAGAGTGTACTGGAGATAGAGAGAGAGCGTATTAGAGCTCTAAAATAAGTAGGAAGCCGTTTATATAGCATCCTACAAGAAGAAGTGTGACGCATGCGCACTGGACAGGATTTGAATCCACGAACAACTATACATTCGTAAGACACATATAATTGATATTCCAGTGAAGAAAGATACAAGGTTTAAGTGTCATTAATTAACTGTAGAATAGGAAAGGTAAATAAGAGTGGATTAAACTAGTCAAAGGACCACGAGATATAGGATAGGAAAATCACCAATAATAATAGTGAATGAAAGACCAGAATGCCTTCATTCCACTATAATATCATGGCTTCTTCATGATATTCCTATCCAACTTCAACTGTTGCTAATTTTACACAACAATTTCACTTTGTGCTTTCGTCTTTATTAGACATGCACACTCCTACTTGTCGCTCCAATGTGAGGAAACCTTTTATTTCTGATGAATTTCTCGTACAAAAATCCTTACGTTCTAAACTAGAATCTAAATATAGGAGAGGTAAGAAAAATCCTCCTGAAATGCAAAACCCCACGATCATGGCTAACTACATTAAATAACGTAAGTTAGTTGATCATATGATCTCCTCCGCCAAGAGTTCTTACGCTAAGAACTTGATCTTGCAGAACCAAAACTGCCCCAAAAAACTTTGGGGAACCTTGATTCACTGCTCGGTCGCACTATCCCTAAGTCACTTCCAAATGCCAATTCTCCTTCTACTCTTGCTTTCAATTTTCTTAATTTCTTTGATGGTAAAATTTCCAGACTCTGTTCTTCTATAACACCCTCTTCTGAGACTACTGCACATCAGTCTATGCCAAATCCTCCTCTGCTGTCAAATTTTAAACCTGCTTCTCTTGAAGAAATTCGTCATCTTATACTCTGCTCTACCAACTCATCTTGCTCGCTAGATGCCATTCCAACCAAACTACTTAAATCTTGCATTGATGCTCTCCTTCCTCCAGTTACCCATCTAGTTAATCTTTCTCTTTCTGAAGAAATTTTTCCATCTACTTTTAAAACTGTTGTTTCTCCTCTGCTTAAAAAGCAGTCACTTCCTAAAGATGATCTTTCTAGCATCGCCCCATTTCCAACGTAAAGTTTATTTCCAAAATCTTGGAAAACATAATTTACACTCGCTTATGCAGCCATCTCGAAGCTTTTCCTTCTCTATCTTGTTTCCAATCTGCATATAGAAAGCTTCACTCCTCTGAAACTGCCTTACTCAGCAGTTATAATGACCTTTGCCCAGCCTTAAACTCTCAGAAGGTATCCGCCCTTGTACTACTTGATCTTTCGGCTACCTTCGACACCATTGATCATAACATTCTCACCAGTAGACTTAAAACTTGCTTTGGTACCTCTGACTCTGCTTTCTCTCGGATCTCCTCCTATCTTTCTGGTCGCACTCAATCTGCTATTATAGACAATGAACGCTCCCTGAACTACCTCTTCTTCGTGGTGTGCCCCAAGGAACTGTACTTGGACCTTTGCTTTTTTCCCTCTACACTACCCCACTCAGTTATGTATTAGACAATGCTTCAATTAAATTTCACTTCTATGCTGATGATACTCAGCTGTATATCTCATTTTCTAGCTCAGATTCTGACTTGAAATTGCAGCACCTTTCATCTGTTCTTATTATTATATTCGTTTATTACTTGAAATCTGACATACCGCAGAAAACGTACAAACATACATGGAACAAAAAGCAAATAGAAAGTTCAATAATTCCTAGATACCAATAGTCCAAGATAATGTTTCATAACAGTCATTATACGATATTCTAATGATTAATTCTTAACCACGAAGGGAGTGCGTTTAAATGATATTTGAAATTGATCAACCCTCCCACTGCACTTAAAATATAATAAATAAATCTTGCGTTTATTTAAAACAATCTAACAACCGCAGATAGGTATCATTCGAACATACATTATACGAGAAGATAATGACACAGTCACGCTAAATAGTAACAATGCATTTTAATTTAATCTTGCATAAACCAAGATTAAATTAGCCTGGTTTATGCAAGATTAAATTAGCTATAGTTTTATAGCATCACTTAATGTTATGCAGGTTATGAAGTTTTTATCTTTCAAAGGGCTGCGCTTTTTTGGTATGGCGTAAGTTCTTTTTGCAACGTTTCTTCGGGTTTGATATGAATGTTGGTTTAGTGAGGGCATAAGTGGAGCCAGCAAGTGGTCAGAATTATTACAGACTGACCTAAATAGCTTACTGTCAGCTGACATGCAGAGATTCTCAAAAGTTTGCTCTTTGTTATAAAAACCAGCCCATTTTGCTCGCCTTAAAAATGCTTCTAGGCGGTTTCTGTCATCAGCAGAAGTAAACCCCCACCAAAATTGTGAGGCGTAGAGTAATTTACTAAGAGTAGAAGCCTGGAACACTATCTGAAGTAGTTCATTTGATAGACCTTTTGTACGCAAGGAGTATAAAGCGAAAATATTACTCAAACATGAGGATATAAGATTGGATATATGAGGAGAAAAGGAAAAATTACACGAAATTGTGACTCCCAAACATTTGAGATTTGAGACTCGTTCTATTCCAGCTAAGTAGGGCAATTCAATTGTTTGACGCTTATAGCTAGGTGACTTAAAGATTATTTCCTTAGATTTACTTCTGTTTAGTTGTAGATTATTTACTGAAGCCCATCTTTCTAAGTTCATTAATTCTACTTCAGTTAAATGTAAATGTGATGATGGTACTATGAGATATGTATCATCAGCAAATTTTAGTAAAGAATTTGCTGAATGGATTGTCCTTAGATCAGAGGAAACAACAGTAAATGCAAGAGGACCAATGGCAGAACCTTGGACAACACTTGCATTTATTGTTTTAGGAGAAGATATTTGACCTTCGAAGATGGTCGTATGAGAACGGTGAGATAAGAAGCTAGCAATCCACCCATTAACAGATTTAGGAATATTCAGCTTGCAAAGCTTTGAAATCATCTGTGTATGTTTGACGGTATCAAATGCCTTACTGAAATCAAGAGATATCACTCTAACAAACGTTTGGTCTTCAAGTATTGAGGATATTTTGCGAAAGAGAGTGATAAGGGTGGCAGTGGTAGAACCTGTTGGTCGAAAAGCAAACTGGTTTGCAAGGTCTGGAGGTGGAGACAAGAGCGCCGGGTAGATGTATCTTGAAGTGATGATACGTTCAGTAATGCGTGAAAGAACAGACGTTATTGAAATCGGATGGTAGTCTGATGGGGCATTACGATGAGAAACTTTACGTACAGGTTTAATCACTGAGGCTTTCCATTGTGTGGGAACATATGAGTTGGTAATTGAAAGATTAACAAGTTTGGCAAGCGGTGCACAAAATACTGGTGCAGATAGCCTGAGAATCCACGATGGAAGACCGTGGGGTCCTGTAGCTGTAGGTTTCAGTGTATCCAGTATGTTGAAGATGGTGATTTCAAAAATAGGAGATAGTGGCACACTATTTGATTGACTTACAACTGGCGCAATGTATTGATTGTCAGTAGAGACATGAGCATAATGGTAATTAAGCGTCTCAGCTGTAATATTAGAATTCGGTGGCATCTGTTGAAATTCCTTTTTACCTTAGGCCTTTTTTAAAGTAGCCCAGAGGTCATATGAATTGGTTGTTAAACTGAGTTTGATAACCTTCAAGAGTTGTATTTGCTAATAAGCTTACCAATTTTTTCTGTAAGGACATTAGCACGCTCAACTTTACCTTTGCGCATTAAGCTGTTTCTCTTTCTCTTAAGACTTTCTTAAAAGAGATTTTATTTCAGGAGTGATAAAGTCAGGATCTTGAGATGTTAGTGTGACAGTTTTTAAAGGAAAGAACGAGTTGAGAAGAGACGTTGCTTTGGAGTAGAAATGATCAAATGACTCTTGCACATTATTATTATCTAAACCTATCAAATCTAAAGATGTAATGGTTGCAATATGTGCAAGATATTTAGCACGATTAGTAGGCGTATTAGAGCGATATACTATAGACTTACTAGTTTTAGTTTTACTTATTTTAAAGTCACCATTATATGCTACAATAGCTGAATGATCACTAATTAAAACAGATTTTATAATTTTTACATTGCTGTACAGAACATCGGATACAAATATATGATCTAAAATATTATTTACTCGAGTGGGCGAAGTTACAAGGTCTTGTAGGCTTGTAATTTCTTATATTTGGCTGGCTTTGATTCCATTGAAGTCACCAGCCAAAACTATTAGACTACAGGAATTGCTTAGATAGTCTATACAGTTTGCTACATATTCTAAGAATACTTTTACATCATAGTCAGGATTAGGAGGGTGATATAACGCACCTATTACAATTGAAGTATTATTATCGATTATCTTGAGCCACAGAACTTCATAATCTTTTTCTTCTCCCGGTACGCTAAGCACCGTGACGTCTTTGTATCTGCTGCTCACATACACCAGCACACCACCTCCTCTTCTACCATTCCTATCTCTTCTATAACTTGAGTATCCTTCAATGGCTTCAAAACCCAGCGATTGTTTTTGCTTAAGGTGAGACTCGACGATAACTCCAACGTCTATAGACATACCTATCATATCCGTAGTGACGTGTTGGAGGGCGTTGGGTTTGGCTATGGAGCGAGCTTTGAGGACGTATAGAGATGGAGGTAAAAATGTCGACGTGCATGGCGATGATTGGTGTTGAAGACTGATATTATTTATCGGTAGAGGCTTTAGACATCTGTCTCTGCGGTGTCGCTCATGGGTAGGGAACCTCTCACCGCGGGGCTTGATGAGCGCAGCTATGGGTCGTTTAGTTGCGCCTGATCTGCAGCCTCTGTATCGCAGTAGCCATTAGCTGAGATTCTGTTGCGAGTTGCGTTATTTAAAATACGCGCGGCTGGTACACTGCGGCGTATGTTGTATAGCCTCTCCCTTGTGTATTTGTAAACAGCGGGTGAGGCGCGACCAATCAGAGAGCGATCGTTCATAGAAAATTTTCTAACAATCCATTGAAAACTTCTAAACTATAAGATAAATGATCCGATACTTTTATGTTACTTCTTGTACTGTAATTCAATTGTATAACGGCATCCACGTCAAACGAGATTGTTAGTAGTACGATTGCAGCTTGAAAATTAAACTTAAGAAATGATTTAAGTCCGCTATTAAAAGAGCCGATATCACCCGAAGCTCTTGATGAAATCCATACGAAATGTTTACGGAATTTTTAATTACAATAAACTATTCTATTAGTTGCAGATTCTATTATCGACAGCTATTAATGAAAAGAGCGCAATTAACATACATTACTATCCATGTCATTAGGCAAAACTACTAGTCTAAAACATGAATATATACTAAAAATATTGATTAATAACCGGAGCTAAAATGTCAACATGTGGCAGCCATGAGGCTCCCAACCTGAAATCAATCTTGAAATCAATCTCATCTTGACAAAGTTTATTCGTGGTTTTGCTGCAATCGTCTCTCTGTCAATCCTTCTGAAACCGCATATCTTTTATGATGCACCCCCCAGCAAAGAACCAAAGTAGCCAATTCTTCCATCTATTTTTAAAATCTTGCTCTCACTCCTACTCCCAAGGCTAAAAACCTTGGTGTCATATTTGATGAAAATCTTGACTTCAAATCTCATATCTCCTCTGTCTATCGTTCATCTTTCTTCCAGATCCATCTCTTGATAAAAATTCATCCATAATTCTTGCTAACTCAATAGTTCATTCTAAATTTAACTGCAATTCATTGCTACATGGTTTACCTTCTTCCTCTCATGCATTTGCAACGCATTCAGAATTGTCTAGCATGTGTTGTCTGTCGATCCTCAAGTCTTCAGGCCACCTCTAGTACCTTGCTTAATAATCTTCATTAGTTTCCGGTGGTTCAAAAAATTAATTATAAAATAGCTCTGCTAACTTTCAAAACACTTCTCTTTGGTAGACTTTCTTACCTTTCTGATCTCCTAATCCAATATCAACCATCTCGTAAGCTTCGTTCTTCCGATGCCAAACTGCTCAAAATTCCTAATATTCTCACTTTATTAGGTAGACGTTCATTTTCTTTCTCCGCCCCTACTGTTTGGAACCCTCTGCCTCCTGATCTTCGCTCATGTTCTACTACTTCCACTTTCCGTTGTAGGTTGAAAACACATTTCTTCCCACTATTGACTTTTATCATATTGCCTGATTGTTTTTATCACCGGACCGGCACCGTTTAGGACCTTATTCTTTCTCTTCAGCACGTTTTTTTCAGATTAATTGGGATGAATCGATTTGTAGTGACTTGTGATGGGGGGGACATCATCCTTGCACGAGGAAACGGACGTTAATCCTTTATATATATATATATATATATATATATATAAAGGATTAACGGATATATATATATATATTTATATATATATATATATATATATATATATATATATATATATAATATATTATATATATATATAAGATATATATTATATATATATATATATATATATATATATATATATATATATATTATATATATATATATATATATGACGACTTTGTAAATATTAGGCTATTTATCGCTCAACTGCTGATTTGTACTGTTCTTGTTAAACTGGCTTTGGAGTTCCATATATGCATACTTTTAGTTGATTAATTAATTATATATTAATTTATTGAGTGTATCTTATATTAAATTCCTAAGCTTATATTAAATTACTAAATATAGGAAGTAAATATAAATATGACTAAATATTGATTAAATATAAGCTTTCTTACCATTTGAATTCAGATTATGAAGACAAGGCTAACATTGAGAAGATCTTTGAAAGTGTGCGTAAACTACTGCCGGAAGTAGCAGCATCAGCAGATGGTAAGAAGATGATACTGAAGTTCACAATGCTTGGTAACACTGCTACAACAGAACTCAGCTTCAAGGACATGGTCAGGATCATTTTCCAAGTAGTGAAGCCTCTGAGCGGAAGTCATATATATCGACTGGCTGTGTTCTTCCTATCCCTTGCTGCTTCAGTTAAAGTCTTGTTGGCAGGCCCACATGCAAACAGTGCACGTGGATGGATGGAGCTTATAGAGAAATGGCTTAGTAAACAGTTGACTATTGGTGGCAAGGGGGTTGTGGGTGATGGTGAAGGCCAAACAGTAGACAGGGTCAAACAGTTCTTCTCTACTTCATGGGAGATGGTGAAGGCCAGATTGTAGGCAGTGTCGGCGATGTGCTTCTATTCGCCATATCTACATGAGTTCAGTCGATTGTATTTATTTAACTACTTACGAGCATTATATGTGCTATAGTTATATTTCTTTTAGTTACAAATATGAAGCTTCAACGATGCACCTATAAATGAATTTTAGAACTTATTTGTTTCATTAGTTATTGATACTTGTTTTTAATATTTTGTTCATTTTTATTTATTCCGTACAGTTGCACACATGTCATACGCATGTGCAGTTGAGTTTCCTTTCGTATGGTTGCTGTTTTTGTAGTTTTTGTTATTTACTCTGTTTCCCCTCCATGATTATTAGTAATCCTTGTCTTTTGTTGGCGGGCCAATAGCCGACTCGGATTTAAGAATAACCTCCAGCACCTTGGGGATTATTTATGTTCAAAGCTGTCGACACTCGGTCTTCCAAAGTCGTCGCCCACAATGTACTAACGGCGTGCAACTTACCTTACTTCGTTCAATTGATGCGCAACTTAACCGAGTGCACTAAGAATCCCCTTCCCTTTTAACACAAATCTTTTTATTTCCAATTGTTGTTTTATTTGAATAAACATTCTGTGCGAAACTTTGCTCAACTATTTTAAGTCTCCCTCTGTTAATCATGGGGTCATAGTCTAATATGTTACGTAATTTACTCAATTTTTCTTCCAGCCTACTATGGTAAAACTAGATAAACTCACTTAATTTGATGCTTGAAGTCAAAAATGCCTTAAGTTAAGCCGCTTAATCCTGTACCTGCAGTCTTATAAGTGATTTTAATTAGAAGTAATTTTTCTTTATGAGAAATTAGTGGTTAGAATTTAATTATTTCTAGTTATGTTTCTTTAAAACGCTGTGACAATTCTAACGAAGCTTTATTTAAATCTCGGTTTACTATGTTTATTTAACCTAATTGGGATGATGTTAATTATTACAAGGACTCTGTATTGTTTTGTAATTTATGAATTTTATGGACATTTTGTATAATGAAACGTAAATTGGATATTATTAATCATGCCTAGGTTTCACTGCAGAACACTTAAATCCAGGTGGGATTGAAGTATTCAGCATAAATGTCAAAAGCAATAAAAGTGGCCTTGTTAAAGAAATTAAAAAATTTATTGGACTAATTAACTAGACTCTGTAGATGGTCCTGTATTCTAACAGACGTTATATGACAGACTAGCTGCTGTTACTACTCGTCTTGCGTTAATTAAGAACAACGAGCTTGGTAATCTTCTGTGCGATTTGTTTTCAGGATATTTGATATCACATTTATTTTCCGTAATCACTTACTCTTTCTCTTTATTGGGCTGGCTCTGTGCTGTGAATCTGAAAATCTGAGTATCATCAGAATGTAGGCGTGCGTCATTAGCTAGTATTAATGATTTATTAATCGATATAATTAATTATCTAATTATTAATTTTCTGGACTGTAGAGTATCCGGGTTAAATAAGTATGCTGTGCATAATACATGCAGGCCTAATTGTTTATTATGATACTCACTATTAGAAAGAGAGATTCGACTTGGACAGTCGTATGATGTGTCGATTTCTTTGGCATTTTGGGCTAATTAAAAATCATTACGGCAAATATTCCAATTGAGAGGGGAGAGCAGTTACCCCAAGTTAACTAATTAAAAGAGAATATGCATAGGGCGTTAATCGATATGATAATGGAAATTCACAAGCATAATAGTGTACTGCTTGTCAAAATGTAGATATATGTGATATAATGTGTTATCTATAATATAATCAGTATGCAAGTTCTAGTATCAAAAGAAATGATGACCGGTTGATCAAGATTCTGGGTGCGGCTGCTGGCGCTTATCTGAATATAGCAGTAGGCTACGTGTTAATAACTTAAGAAAATATTAATTAAATCAACTTCTGTCGAGCTGCATTAAATTAATGCAAAACCAAATTTGTTCTGTGCAAATTAAAATTCATGAAAATCGTTGATTCATTATGCACAAGGTGTCTTAGGTGAAAGAGTAGAGGCAGAGTTTAGATATATTGCTTCCCAGTATTATGGCCATGCTCTCGAGACGGGAATTAATCGCGATTAACAGGCGAACAGGAAAATATGTAGCCTACCCAGTGGCGGTTCTGAGGGGGGGCCACGGCCACCCTAAATGAAGGGCTGGCCACCCCAGTGGCCACCCCAAAAATGGTTAACAACAAATATTGATTTTTGTTGCTGATTACCATAACATAACAGTGCTGGATCAGGAGCATCAGATGATCATTTAAGACGATGCTTGTCAAAGATGCTTGACGCACTTTAATGAAGACAATCGAACAGGGAATTTAAGCCACTCCGTCAGAACCCGACATCAGTGATATGTATCATGTTACTTACGCGCAGACTCGCACTCTGCCCGAGTCCACACGCTGTTTAAAATAGAACAGCTGATGAGCTAGAACTTAATGAGGTAGCTATACCTTCATTATGAGCTTCATTAGCTTAGCCGAATATTGCAACGCAACGAAGATAAGATCGAATAGATCGGACTCTCACACATTTTTCAATCTGCTTGATTTAAAATTTCTTTTGGAACCGTAGAATCCGCAGAAGCGCACATGAGACTTAGATTAGCAAAGATTGCAGCAGTCCTCCCTGCAAGTTTTGCTTCGCGGAAGAGGAGCTTTTCTACAACGAAGCTCATAAACATAACTTAACAATTAAAGCGCCAATGACAACATCGAGCATTATTGAGACATATCCCAGCCGGTGTGCAAAAAGAAGGTCAAAAACGGTGTAAATGACAAAGTCCAAGAAATCAGTCCAAAAATAAAGGAAATTTAAGAAAAGGAGGCTTGCGTTCTGGTCGCACCTCATAGTAACTGGATGGAAAAGAGATACGGAGAAGATGGATTTTCAACTTCCTATGGAACTGCTCATAGGAAAGCGGAGGCCGATGTCACTGATGTAATTCAAGCGAAGACTTCCAAAGAGTAGATGAAAGAGAATTCCTGATCTGCGGTGCAGCATAGGAGTAGGCTGATTAAGTCAAGTAAAAGTTTTATTGAGACACCGGCAGAACAACGAATCGGTTGTAGTAGTTTCAGTGCAAACTGTCTAATTGTTTAGGATGCTGCTTTTATCGAATTACAAAGCTGTTTGATTTTACTAAAGACCCCCACATTCAACTCTCCAACTCTCGTAAAACATCCTAACCTTATATAGTTGAGTGCAAAATCTCCCGGTACGAATCTGAAAGTTGTTTAGACTTTAATTTGTTACACTGTACCTGAATCTATATAATGCATATTAAGGTCATCAACCTTAACTTGAAGTCTACCTTAGGTCAACTTCAAAAGATGTGAAAAGACAATGAACACGTTTATTAACACGTAATTAAGGGAGTTCGCTTTCTGGCTGGGAGTCTTCGAGTCGGTAGATTGTTCATTCTACTTCTCATTCAGTTTAGTGTTTCATCTGAATGAAACATGGTTGCTAGAGTGTTTTATAAAATTTTAGCAATACAGCTAAGGTATCATTTTCTTTATTTCTAGCATTTAGGCATAAAGTGCGCAACGACAATAAATATATAGATGTACTTCATATATTAAGTAGGCTATTTAATTAATGTAGGTTTCGTTCAGTTTATGTTTGTTTTATGTCATGATTTGGGAAAATTGCAAATGTTTCCTTTTAATGCGAATTTAAAACGTTTAAGTTTACAAATTTCTACGTTAATTGTTTTAGCTATTTGTTTAGTATCATTTATAAAACATCATAATTGGATGTGGGCAGGGATTGCATGCACTCAAGATTTTTTATGCTTATTTAGACAGATGTGACGATGATGAAGATGAAATATAATAGAAAAGATTTTTTAATGAGAAATTCGAAAAAGAAAAATAATCCCTTATATTTCTTATAAGATGCTCAGAAAATATACTGTTTCGTGACTATAATTTCAAAAAATTCCCCCTTAGGGGAGGGGTTTAATAGCGACCTCCCCGAAAAATGCCTCATATGTGCCCCCCTAAATTTTGCCTTGCCACCCCTCTGGCCAAACCCATTACGCATAAGCCAGAACCGCTCCTGAGCCTACCATGAGCGTGCCTGACATTGACAGAACAAAATAGAGAAGGAGAGAGAGAAAATCAATTATGCCTGCAGCTATAAGACGGTTAGAGCAGAATGTGTAGAGTAGTCTACATAGACCTATAATAAACCGCACCAATACAAATTCCGAATACCAGTCTAAGGAAGGTTATACATGTATATGCAGTATATAGGCTTACAGCACGTGAATAAAAGAACGGTGGCTATGTTTCATATAGGCTAATCGTGATCGTGTTTTAATGCCTTGGATTTAATTATATCAGTCGCAAAACAGTTTGAAATTTCAAACCAAAAGTGATAAACGGTTTAAG